>OZ016501.1:47212642-47326452 GCA_963966595.1 Physocephala rufipes
AATGCTGGTTTTTATTTTGTCCATTGGATGCAGACTAATTGATCTCAATATCAACCGACTTCCTTCAGAGTTTCAATTTCAGTTCACCATTTGTTCAAGACGCATTTTCACAATCCGTAGAATTAAAAACGCGACTGTTGCGTGACTGTTTCCTGATAGAGGAACGGTTGCAAATAATTCTACATGCATTCTAGGAGGCAGAAAAGTCTACTTTCTGCAGTTTATATAAATTCCAGCAAAATCGAACAACAAATAATTTAAAAAAAATTGTTAAAAAATTATCTCATGATGACTTTAACACTAAATTTAATATCAACGCTTCAAAAAATCTGTTGAGTAGTTAGAGTCAATATTTTGAGCATAACTGTACTTCCAAATTGAGGCCAACAAAAGATCTTAATGTTTATTTTAGTTATCTGTGCTGTGTTCTGATCCTGCAATATTCGCAGTAGTGGCACAGTTGTGCTATTATATAAAGTTTATGGCATTATGCTAGTTTTGATTAATAGTCCAATATAATGAAACATTCTACAATTTGACAAAAATCGTGATAACAGAAATCTTAAGAATATATAACAGTACCAAAAACAAAAACAGCTTTTGGGAATTGAATATATAAAAACAACTAAATTCAAATCGAGTCAAACATCGTGCTATAGTGGGATAAAGTGAAGTAAAGTTTCGCGAGATACAAAACTTTAGAATTTCATAGAATCTGTAGAAATGAAGTATTTTACAATTATTGCAAGTGTGATGTGTGCTGTTGTCTTGGCTTTAATGTTGACCGTAAGTTTTCACAGAGTGACATTTTATATAGGCGGAGGATTTATGAAACCTATGGACAGAGAATAGGAAACAAATATTCAGGACCTTCCCGAAAAATCCGTCAATTTTTAGATTTTAATATCAAGGAAAGGTCTTGTTTTTAACCCACTTTAAATAAAAGTGAAGTGAAGTGATATTTTATAATACATATTTAATATCTAAATCTTCTAATTAGGATACTTCAAATGTCTCAGCGGCTTCAGTTCCGGGATCGCAATCAGTTTCTTCCAGAAAGGAAAGAGGACTATGGGTGAGCGGGATAAAAACATGCAGTAGTTGCAATTAATTTCAAATTAATCAAATAATTGTTTTCTAGACTGAGAGATGTATAGATGATATTAAGGTACCCTGCCTTACAAAATATGACTGCTGCAGTATGATGCATTGCCATGAAGAGAGAAAAGTATGCGTCTACAAATAGAGACAGAAAGATGATCCATCAACATTTATATTTGAATGGCATCCTAATTTTGTATAGTTAAATTCGCTTTGAAACTATACTGATATAATAAAAAATATTAATAATACAAATAAATAAAGTCGTTTATCTGCCTGTTAGCGAAACATGTCTGCACTTATTATAAAATTTTTTTCGAAAATTTATCTAGATTTAGGAACATCGAGGTAATTATTCCTCATAAAAGGCCTCAGTATAATTTATACGTCATCACAACTATATGATTTTATTTTAACGTAAACACATTTGAAGACCACTTTTGTCAAATTCGTATCCGTCATTTTCTTGCAATCTCCGTGGGATGCTGAACCATATTGTGTAAAAACATGTTACAGTTTATGCTCTGTAAAAATTCTCAATACAATTTATGAGTTATCACATCCATGTGATATTATTTTAGACGTAAACACGCACATTTTAAGATCACCTTCGTCAAATTCGTATCCGTCATTTTTTTGCAAACTGCGCGGGATGCCGAAGCGAAAGTTCTTAAAAGTGGTGATAGTCGATCTTCTATAAAAATCGCAAATATAATTTAAGCGTAATACCACCTATACTCTCCTATCGGGTGCCAGTCCCGTTGCAGTGTGGGCAACAAAATGGCAGTGACTGATCAGGTCTGTTTTGGTTCACTAGCCACGGACTAGACTTGGCTAGTTCCGAAGCCTTACCAGAGGCGATAAATTGGTGCCACGGGTGATGCACGACGCATAAGGGTCTTTCCAACCCCGCTAAGTATAAAGCCCACATAGATAGTGCATCGTGGGTAGGCCCCCTAGTGGGAGCTTCGTGGTGGCTGTGGTTGCCACCCAAAGATACGCGGGTAGAGACCATGAGTCTCCGCGAGAGTTGCGCGAGGAGGCAGACCTCCGTCAACTCAATGCCGGTGAGGTCCCCACCGGCATAAGGCTTTAGATAGTGCCGAAATAGCAACCTGCGAGGAATGTCCTGCCACACACAGGCTTCCACAGGTACATGGCAAAGCTACGGTTGGCTACCGTAAGCGAAATGGGTGCGGTTGCCGCCATATAATCATAAAAAGTACGTTCACAGAGTTCGTACTCGCAACCCCGTGCGGGACGGCCCGCCGTGCACTTAAGCCGTCATGGCAGGCGTGCACGTTAAGCACAAGGCAGAAATCTATACTCTCCTAACAAAACTTCAGGCTGCTCTTGTGGAACAAATAAACAATTTGTTCCACACTAGTGCAGCATAGTTCGAATTCATCTTATGGCGAGTTTACAATTGCCTTCAGTTAAGTTGAGTTAATTTTATTGAGTCTTGAAACTAATTACCTTAAATTATTTACAAATATTTCATTTTATGTAACCAGGAAGAACTTAAAGCTATAACGTATTATTCAAATGGCAATTTTTGACGAACTTGTTTAAGTTTTATAAATTAATGGCTAACAAAAAATTAATTAGCCCCTATGCGTCAACGGCGTAGTATTGTTATAAAAATCGGGTAATGAAGAAAAAGAAATGGAAGGGATGGAGGATCTTTACAATTCCGAATGATGAAAGATAAGAAACGTTAGACCACACGAAGTCCACTTGGTCGCAGCCATGCTTGCGATTAGAGGATTATAATGGGCAGCTGCTTTAGCCAGAAATCTTTTTAAACTATTTAAACAGTAAATGGAAAGTGGAATCATATTAGAATTTTGATAAATAATTTTATTTGAAAACCTTTTGCAGGAAGATTCAAAATGTTTTACAGTTTCTTAAAACCTTTGGAGATATAGAAAACCAAAATGGAAATCCATACACTAACACTGGCTGCATCCAGACTTTATAAATCAAGTTTTTATTTATTTAACCGACAAGATGAGATTACAGAATAGCCATTCAAAGCAATTCATAATTCCGTCGGCTTTTTTGATATTATTTTGATGTGATTATTAAACTTGAGCCATTTGTTAAATTGAATTCCAAGATATCTGAAGTTGTTTCCACAAATTCCACAAAGGGAATTTCAGTTTCATTTAGGAATAGCTTCGAGATTTTACTGTCGGGCACTACAAACTGTCGACATTTTCCAGAAGCACTTCCGATGCAGATTGCTTTAGATTTTAGAAACGTGAAATAGATAGTGCCTTCTTTGGAGACCCATTGTGGGCATCCCGAAGTCATTAGCATATAAAATTGATTTGGAATTAGAATTAGATGGGGGAAATCGTACATTAAAATATTGAATAAATGGGGAGTATTAAGTGAACCCTGTGGAACGCCACATAAAACATCTCCGTAATCTGAGTCAAAGTCATCAACAAAAAATTTCTTGTTTTCAAAAAAACGTTTGAAAAGTTCCGCATGCAAATAAAGGAATAATTGAATTCGCCATATCCTGAAATCGCCTTATGCTGACTTCACACCTGTTTACGCATAAGGGAATCACGTCAGAATCAGACTAAGAAAAAGATTCGCTCCATTCCCTCGGAATGGCCTCATCATTTCGGAAAGAGCAGAAGCCTCCCTTAAATATAGTTTGATATTGCAACGTCTCTTGTTTATAATTCTAAAATCTAAGCTCCTAGACTTTAGTTAACCTACCAGGCTCGTTATATGAAGATTATACAGAAAACTATGTGTAGATTATCTTACTGAAATTATATAGAAGTCTATGGTTAGCGAAATGTTTTCCTGGTAAGCTTTTTAATATTGGACATTTCTGCCTCGGGTCTCAATTTCTCAAACTTATTTCTAAAAATCCATAACAATTCCCTTTTCTATGGCTCAGTAACTGAGATATGAAACTCGTACGGAACTGATCTGGTTGCTTTTTTAAAAAATTAGAATATTTTCGTTTTGTTTTGTATATATTTTTAGTGGCTTTTATATGGAATTAATTTATTTTAATCCCCCAAAAGCATACAGCAAAACTTTTCCCTATACAAATGAAGACTTGTGCGCCATATGCTGAATAAGGCATATGGCAACTTCGCACCTGTTTAAATTACGTAAATTATAATTTCAATTCCATTTACAAATCTGAGCTATTATAAATAATTCTTTATCTGTTCTACGAGGAAGAGAACCTTCCCTCCCTCGAAGTTTATATAAATTCTAACAAAATCAAAAAAAAAAAAATCATTAAAAAATTATATCGTTATTATTTTGATCATAATTTTATTATCAACTATACAAGATGTTTTAATCTTTATTTTACTTATCTGTACCTTTTCACAATACCGCAACATACGCAGTAGTTTTCCATATAATACAGCTTAGCATTATGTCATTATAAAGTTTTAATTACTAATCAAATATTCTACAATTTGTTAAATTCTCTTCGTAATTGATTATTCCTTGATATCTGATTCTTAAACCTCATTCAGCTTACATATACGTGGCTCCGTATTTGATAAAAAACGCGATAACAAGAACCTTGAAAATACATAACACTAATAGAAACAAAAACAATGGTTGGTAATTAAATATATAAAGACAACTAAATTAGATCTGAGTCTCATATCGTATAATAGCGAGATACAGTGAAGTAAAGTTTCGCGAGATACAAAATTTGAGAATTTCGTAAAAGCTCTAGAAATGAAGTATTTTACGGTTATTGCAAGTGTGATTGCTGTGGTCTTGGCCTTTATGTCGACGGTAAGTTTTCACACTGTGACCTTTTGTTCAGCCGGGGAATTCATGGAACCCGTAGAAGGAAAATGGAATGCTCAAATTCAGTATTTTCCTGAAAATTCCGTTAATGTTTAGCTTTTAATACTAATAAAATTATATTTATATATTTCTTAACATAATCAGCTTTAAACCCCGTCAAGACTTTACAGCTTTCTTAATAAGTTTTAATTAGAAGATCAATGATAATACATATCTAATATTTAAATATTCCAATCAGGATACTGTGACTGTCTCAGCGGCTGCAGTTCCGACATCACAATCAGCTCCTTCCAGAATTTTTTTATTTGTGAGTAGGATACAAACCTAGAGTAGTTTCAATTAATTTAAACTTAATCAAATAATTTTTCTGCAGGATAAGAAATGTGATGTTAAGACAAACTGTAATACAACATCTGACTGCTGCAGTATGATGTATTGCCATCACGAGCTAAAAGTATGCGTCTACATCTAGAGAGAAGCAGAATATTTATCAAGATTTTTATATTTGACGACATCCTAATTTTGCATGTTTAAATTCATTTTAAAATTGTACTAATAGAATAAAAAATATGAATTATTCATATAATAAAAATCCCATTTCGTTTATCTGTCTGCTAACGAAATATGTCTGGGACTTATTCAGGAACTTCCCAAAAACTTGGGGAAACCAGAAATTTGCAAATTTGAAAATCCGACGTCACGGTCAGCCAAATTCTTTTAAACCAGACGCCGAGGGCAAATATGGGCGTTATACCACTTTGGGGACATTATTACACTTTTTAGTTAGATGTCAAAATTTCGTCTTATGCACATTTTCTGGAAAGAAACGGCAACATAAAATAAATACCATATGGACGTTTTTTTCATGAGACTATCAAAATATAGGTTCCAATATGACGATTTAATTCTAAACGAAGCGAAAGCAAAATATTGCGAACATTTAATACATTTTCGAAGCTAAAAAGATGATCTAGCTCTAAAAATCAGTAAGGAAAGCGCAAGCCTTTGCGGCTCCAAATATTTCAGTATACCCAAACACAAACATGCACAGTAATAACTCAAACATTTATAGATCGAAAATTAAATTTTGAAAATTAAGTTATTTTACCGCTAACGCCATGATAGCAGACATATGACAAGCTTTGGTCATGTCGATGATCCCAATTGTGGGTGTGCGGATGTGCGTGTACGTTTGTTTAGGAGTAATAAAACATTTGAAACAATACCGAAAGTCTTCACCGAAATATCGCCCCCTCAGGAATAACAACGCATGCTATTAAAATAACACAATTTATGGAAGGCAAGCGAGAAGGCAAAGGGTAGACGTTGAATGACTGGTTTCAATATAATCAGATTCCAGTCTTGCACTAAACAGTTATCACTGTCGCGGGTGTGACGATCCGACCCACTTTTTTCCTTGTTCAAATTTTGAGTCTAATATTTTAAATTAAGCAAAGCAACAAAATTATGAAGAACACTTAACGAAATGAAAGTCACAAAAAGCTAAAAGAGTAAGCGTTCCTGGTAAAGGATTTATTAATCGAATTATTAGTGGAAGCATATAAAAAACAACCACAAAAACATAAATAACTTTAAAATACTTTGTTTTGAAACATTTTCGTTTAAGACTATGTGAGAAGATCTATTGATTTAGCGAACGAATGACTGAATAACAAGAATATTAATAATCCCCTCTTGTAGTTTAATCCCCTTTTGAGTCCGACAAATTTTATCATTAGCTAAGATAATTTATATAATCTTTGCAAAACAAGAGTGACTACTACTGCAGTTTCAACACCGGCTAGCCCAATTTGTTAGAAATGGCATAAACAAAATTTAGTGTCTCGACTCCACACTTCTTCAAATTTTTTTCCTTGCTTAAAACGTTATAAACTCGCTAAATAGGGTCGGATACCCGTTCTCTTCAAACTCTTCATCTTCTTCAACGATGAAACGAATTTCCCAGAAAAGGTTCTGGCAGATAAATCTGGACAGAAAGATGCTGCAAAACTTTCGCTCAGACGACGACTCATCAATGCCTGCTTTGAAGAGGTTCCCGTTTCTGAATACCCAGGTATGTGTAGACTTTCACACCACGATACGCCGCAGCGTTGGAATTGTATTGATTGTGAGGAGTTCCCATTAACAATAATCCAAATAGCATCAATATGGAAAAGGCTAAATTAAAGCGCCGAAGAAAATCTATTGATTTCGATGTTGACTTGTCTTGGTGTGCTTCACACCGACGTGACAATCAGTATCTGTATTTGGTAAATGTAAATCACTTAGTTCAAAAATTAAACGAAAAGATATTACAATCAAAATTATGAACAAAAGTACAAATAATAGCAAACTGTCTTTAAGAGATGCATCTGTACATTCTGAAATGATGCAGCTCCTTAAAGGAAAGAATATAGAGAAGAATTTAACTCGTTCCGCGAGGTACTATAAAGCGGATATTAATGATATCGAGAGTGCAATAGACTTCTTGGTGCCGCATACTGTGAAGTAATTATCAAAATTTTCAACAGCCTTTTCAAGAAAGAATAACACTGAACGGGTTTATTTTTAGTTACTTATAGAAAGATCAGTAAATGGGATTACTGCTGTTAAGTCTCTTCCTAACCCGTAAATTTCTTGGGAATCTCCCAAAATATCAGAAAAAAGGACAATGTTGGCATCGCGCAAAATGGAGGCATATGTCAAAAACTTGCAACAGACCCGTTTCTTGTATTAAATGCGACCAAACGTATAAACCCGAGGAATATCACTTTGTTTCCAATAACACTAACATACTTTTTCGCGTAAATTACCAACAACGTGACCACCCCTCAAGACTCAGAGGATGTACTGACTATAAAAAATTTCTTTACAGCAGGAACAAATTCCATAATTAGTCTTCTAAAAGAAACGGTTTGACTTCAGAAAATGTATCAAAAGCAATTTCTGACTCAAATTTCATAAAACCTAACAAATCATTCGCGAGCCTTTTCAGTATCTTTGAAAGTTAGACCTTTAAGTAAACCTTCTAGAATCAAGGAATTTTTAAAAATAGCAAAACTTATTTGCCAACCAGAAGAACTTACTCTAGAAGATAAGAAAAGATCCTTTCTGGCAATATACAAAACAATGCCAAAGTAAGAAGCGAAAAAAATTTGCATTAGTTTGTTACAAGAAGTGCGCCAATCTTATGGCCCGTAAATGCCCCAATCATTTATCTTTCAAAGTTCGGTCACTCATTGAAGTTAGCGGCAGAATCGATTTGTTTCAATTACTAAAGCTGAATTCCTTTGACGACGCTTTCATTCAAGAAACTCATATTATGCATGCATTGAAGAAATGCATCATAAAACACATTTATGAGAGACAGTAGTCAATTAGTTATTTTTTCCAAGTATAATTTTAACAATTGAATCATTAGAACATGTGATCACTAAGAATGACTTGTTTGACGGATTCCGGGATTCGAGTTCATCGTAGTAAGTTGTGTTTGCCAAGGGGAAACAATTTTGTCTTTGCTTCTATTATTTCCTCTCTGGGAATTATCATACTATAATTTCTTTCGTATTTCTGGTGAAAATCAGATCTCTTCGACTGCTCCAAAACCCAAAAAATGGAAACACGCGAACAACCTCTCCTAAACAAAATTCAAACTTGGCATATGCTCTCAAATCGGCTGCCCTCAGGCTTAATGCTGGTAACTGCAACTCACTGGAAGCTCTTAGTGATATTCATGTCGTGTTGTCGCGAAAGGATTATTCTGAAGTATCTATTACAGAAGGAGAGAGTTGTGGCTCCTCAAATTAAAAAAATAAAAAATAGCAATACATGTGCTGGAAACATTAGACCCGGAAATGCTGAAACCCAAAAGACACTAGTATTGGTGGCAATCGATTTGCTGTTCTGGGTGAGATCGATCTCCACTTGGGAAACAAATCAAGATTTATTAATAGCGCTGCTTTCACAAGCAATTGTAACACAAATTTAATGAGTAGCGTTAATGCAGCTACTATTCTTAATAATAATATCATTAGTAGAAGCAATATATATATATATATATATATATATATATATATATATATATATATATATATATATATATATATATATATATATATATATATATATATATATATATATATATATATATATATATATATATATATATATATATATATATATATATATATATATATATATATATATATATATATATATATATATATATATATATATATATATATATATATATATATATATATATATATATATATATATATATATATATATATATATATATATATATATATATATATATATATATATATATATATATATATATATATATATATATATATATATATATATATATATATATATATATATATATATATATATATATATATATATATATATATATATATATATATATATATATATATATATATATATATATATATATATATATATATATATATATATATATATATATATATATATATATATATATATATATATATATATATATATATATATATATATATATATATATATATATATATATATATATATATATATATATATATATATATATATATATATATATATATATATATATATATATATATATATATATATATATATATATATATATATATATATATATATATATATATATATATATATATATATATATATATATATATATATATATATATATATATATATATATATATATATATATATATATATATATATATATATATATATATATATATATATTATATATATATATATATATATATATATATATATATATATATATATATATATATATATATATATATATATATATATATATATATATATATATATATTATATATATATATATATATATATATATATATATATATATATATATATATATATATATATATATATATATATATATATATATATATATATATATATATATATATATATATATATATATATATATATATATATATATATATATATATATATATATATATATATATATATATATATATATATATATATATATATATATATATATATATATATATATATATATATATATATATATATATATATATATATATATATATATATATATATATATATATATATATATATATATATATATATATATATATATATATATATATATATATATATATATATATATATATATATATATATATATATATATATATATATATATATATATATATATATATATATATATATATATATATATATATATATATATATATATATATATATATATATATATATATATATATATATATATATATATATATTCGAAGGAAAGCGTTAATTCGAAGGAAAAAGGTACGTTTTGTCCTATATTTCTATTTAATTTAGACATAAACTGTTTAATTGACCAGCTGAAGTGCAAAAAGGTTGCAAACAACAAAAGTCGCCGCAAAAGTAAAATATACTTAAGGAAATTAGTCTTGAAAAGCCTCTTTTATAAACCGGAACTTTCGGACAGTAAAGTTAAATTTTTCAGAATCGTACCAGATGTGATTGACTGAGTCCCAGAATTCAAGGTTATGAAATACGCCTTCGCTAAAAAGCTGTCTGCCACTACAGGGATATAAAAACGGAAAGTAATTAAAACTTACCACTTACCACTTAAAATCAAGCGTAATTTTGCGATCATAGTTATAGTTGCAGCAAAATAATTGACTTGCTTTGACTTGTTTTTGTTGCCCTTTTTGCGACCTTTCTACGACCTATTAACTAGTCGTAGCTTAATAATAGCCGTTGTAACAGATCCGCTACGTCGGTTCTTATTCTTTAAAAAACATACGAAGTACCGAATTTTGTGGTAGTTGTTGCAATTGACATCAACGCCTTTTGTTTCCGTGTAATTCCTATAAGTAGGCTTCACTATTGTTTTTCGCCTTCTTTTCATGTCTTTTCTACTGTAATTTTCCACGTTTTGCTTCGTGATTATTGTTGATTTTGGTTGATGAAATTTCTTCCTACCGGCTTTATAGTTTATTCTTTCTTGTGAATTTAATGTTAATTTTCGGATGAAATATCTTCGTTGATTTGTTATTATTCTGGAACCATACTTTTGTCTTGTTTTCGAGATATTTCCCAATTTTGAAATTGTAACTAAGGGTTCGATACTCTCTTTCTTACACTGCAGATCGCTTTGTTGTTGTTTTCTTTGGGGTGATAAGCTCAGTCTTAGCGAAAAAAGTAAAAATAAAATATAACGTCAGTATTCTTCAGACGTTGATGCGGGTACCTCGACAAAATAAATAAGAGCCGGTTTGTGGCTTAGCTCATATATTGAGAAATGAATATATAAAAAGTTTGTGTAGATATACTTTTTTCACACCGTAACACCATTTACCAAGAAGTCTAAAAGCTTAATCACCCAACTCTTTCCAACCAAAGATTAAAACCACTAAAAGTCATTAAGTTCAAAAGTTTATGGACTGTAAGCTGCTTGAACATGCTGTAATCATTTAAGACACGATAATTTAGTTTGACTAATAGACACATTTTTCTAGCTGTCCAAAAAGTTTCGAATCTATTCTGGGAATTTTTTAAAGGAGTTTTTAAAGTTTTTTCTGTTAAAAACATACTGGGATTTGAGGTTTTGTGAACCCTTCAATGAAGCGTAACTTTTCTACCGCTGAGTAATAAGCAACTGAGACACGAAAAGTGTACGGGACTGCTTTCAGCGACATCTTCTTGTTTCTATCTTTTTGTTTCGTCCTGGATATATTTTGAATGATTAATTAATAGGTCTTTATATGAAACAAATTCAATTTAGTCCCCAAAAGCATGCATCGAAATTTTTCCGCGTATAAATACGGGCGTTATTGAATTCGCCGTTAATTAATTTTATGCTGAAATTACCCTATGTTTTATAATTATAAAATCCCAGTTCCTAGAATTTAATTAACCTACCAGGCTCTTTATATGAAGGTTATACAGAAAACTATGCGTAGATTATCTGACAGAAATTATATAGAAGTCTATGGTGAGCGAAATGTTTTCCTGGTAAGCTTTTTTAATATTGGACGTTTCTGCCTCAAGCCCCAATTTCTCAAACCTATTTCTAAAAATCCATAACAATTCCTTTTTTACGGCTCAGTAACTGAGATATGAAACTTGTACGAAACTGATCTGGTTGCTTTTTTTAAAAATTATAACATTTTCGTTTTGTTTTGTATATCTTTTTAGTGGCTTTTATATGGAATTAATTTATTTTAATCCCCCAAAAGCATACAGCAAAACTTTTCCCTATACAAATGAAGACTTGTGCGTCATATGCTGAATAAGGCCTATGGCAACTTCGCACCTGTTTAAATTACGTAAATTATAATTTCAATTCCATTTACAAATCTGAGCTATTATAAATAATTCCTTATCTTTTCTATGAGGAAGAGAATCTTCCCTCCCTCGAAGTTTATATAAATTCTAACAAAATCAAAAAAAAATTATTAAAAAATTATATCGTTATTATTTTGATAATAATTTTATTATCAACTATACATAATGTTTTAATGTTTATTTTACTTATCGGTACCGTTTTACAATACCGCAACATACGCAGTAGTTTTCCATATAATATAGCTTAGCATTATGTCATTATAAAGTTTTAATTACTAATCAAATATTCTACAATTTGTTAAATTCTCTTCGTAATTGATTATTCCTTGATATCTGATTCTTAAACCTCATTCAGCTTACATATACGTGGCTCCGTATTTGATAAAAAACGCGATAACAAGAACCTTGAAAATACATAACACTAATAGAAACAAAAACAATGGTTGGTAATTAAATATATAAGGACAACTAAATTAGATCTGAGTCTCATATCGTATAATAGCGAGATACAGTGAAGTAAAGTTTCGCGAGATACAAAATTTGAGAATTTCGTAAAAGCTCTAGAAATGAAGTATTTTACGGTTATTGCAAGTGTGATTGCTGTGGTCTTGGCCTTTATGTCGACGGTAAGTTTTCACACTGTGACCTTTTGTTCAGCCGGGGAATTCATGGAACCCGTAGAAGGAAAATGGAATGCTCAAATTCAGTATTTTCCTGAAAATTCCGTTAATGTTTAGCTTTTAATACTAATAAAATCATATTTATATATTTCTTAACATAATCAGCTTTAAACCCCGTCAAGACTTTACAGCTTTCTTAATAAGTTTTAATTAGAAGATCAATGATAATACATATCTAATATTTAAATATTCCAATCAGGATACTGTGACTGTCTCAGCGGCTGCAGTTCCGACATCACAATCAGCTCCTTCCAGAATTTTTTTATTTGTGAGTAGGATACAAACCTAGAGTAGTTTCAATTAATTTAAACTTAATCAAATAATTTTTCTGCAGGATAAGAAATGTGATGTTAAGACAAACTGTAATACAACATCTGACTGCTGCAGTATGATGTATTGCCATCACGAGCTAAAAGTATGCGTCTACATCTAGAGAGAAGCAGAATATTTATCAAGATTTTTATACCTGACAACATCCTAATTTTGCATGCTTAAATTCATTTTAAAATTGTACTAATAGAATAAAAAATATGAATTATTCATATAATAAAAATCCCATTTCGTTTATCTGTCTGTTAACGAAATATGTCTGGGACTTATTCAGGAACTTCCCAAAAACTTGGGGAAACCAGAAATTTGCAAATTTTAAAATCCGACGTCACGGTCAGCCAAATTCTTTTAAACCAGACGCCGAGGGCATATATGGGCGTTATTCCATTTTGGGGGCATTATTGCACTTCTTAGTTAGATGTCAAAATTTCGCCTTATTCACATTTTCTTGGAAAGAAACGGCGACATAAAATAAATACCATAGGAGGCTTTTTTATGTGACCATCAAAATGACCATCAAAAAAAAAAAAAAAAAAAAAAAGGAGATGATTTAGCTCTAAAAATCAGTAAGGAAAACGCAAACCTTTGCGGCTCCAAATATTTCAGTATACCCAAACACAAACATACACAGTAATAACTCAAACATTTATAGATCGAAAATTAAATTTTGGAAATTAAGTTATTTTACCGCTATCGCCATGATAGCAGGCAAATGACAGGCTTTGATGACTACGGGTGTGCGGATGTGCGTGTACGTGTGTTAAGACGTAATAAAACATTTGAAACAATACCGAAAGCCTTCACCAAAATATTTCCCCCTTGCAACTAAAACACATGCTATTAAAATAACACAATTTGTAGAAGATCAAGTAGAAAGCAAAGGGTAGACGTTAAAGGGGTGATTTCAATCTAATCAGATTACAGTCGACGATACCTCAGGTCCTCTCTTCTCCTTTCAAATTTTACATGAAACATTCTAAATTAAATAAAGCAACAAAATTACAAACATAATTTAGAAGAGCACTAATAAAAACAAAATTCTAAACCAAATGAAAACCACCAAAAGGCTAAATGAAAGAGGAAACGTTGATGGCAAAGGATTTATTAATGTCATTATTTGTAGAAGCATATAATAAAAACCATCAACCACAAAAAAAGCTTAAATAACTTTAAAATATCTTCTATGATAAATTCATTCATTTAAGAATATGTGACACAATCGATTGAATTAATGACGGAGTGAATGAATAACATGAAGATTGATATGGTGGAATTTTGTATGCCCTGCATCTGTGATATATATTAATTGGGTTAATAATAACTATTAATCCGATACCCCACACCCACTTTTGGGTGTAAATTACTTTAGCAGTAGTCTCGTCATAAGCAGTTTCTACACCGGATGGCCCAATGGCAGCCGGAACATTGAAGAGGATATTAAACTATTTTAACTGTTAAAGGCTTAAAGAGCTATGTTGGATTGAAAAGTTTTGCTTTCAACAAAACAGTTTGAACACATTTCTCGAAGGAAAAGGGTACGTTTTGTCCTATATTTCTATTTAATTTAGACATAAACTGTTTAATTGACCAGCTGAAGTGCAAAAAGGTTGCCGCAAAGGTAAAATATACTTAAGGAAATTAGTCTTGAAAAGCCTCTTTTATAAACCGGAACTTTCGGACAGTAAAGTTAAAATTTCCAGCATCGTACCAGATGTGATTGACTGAGTCCCAGAATTCAAGGTTATGAAATACGCCTTCGCTAAAAAGCTGTCTGCCACTACAGGGATATAAAAACGGAAAGTAATTAAAACTTAACACTTACCACTTAAAATCAAGCGTAATTTTGCGATCATATTTATAGTTGTATAAATATGATCCTTTTTGCGACCTTTCAACGACCTATTAACTAGTCGTAGCTTAATAATAGCTGTTGTAACAGATCCGCTACGTCGGTTCTTATTCTTTAAAAAATATACGAAATACCGAATTTTGTGGTAGTTGTTGCAATTGACATCAACGCCTTTTGTTTCCGTGTAATACCTATAAGTAGGCTTCACTATCGTTTTTCGCCTTCTTTTCATGTCTTTTCTACTGTAATTTTCCACGTTTTGCTTCGTGATTATTGTTGATTTTGGTTGATGAAATTTCTTCCTACCGGCTTTATAGTTTATTCTTTCTTGTGAATTTAATGTTAATTTTCGGATGAAATATCTTCGTTGATTTGTTATTATTCTGGAACCATACTTTTGTCTTGTTTTCGAGATATTTCCCAATTTTGAAACTGTAACTAAGGGTTCGATACTCTCTTTCTTACACTGCAGACCGCTTTCTTGTTGTTTTCTTTGGGGTGATAAGTCTTAACGAAAGAAGTAAAAATAGAATATTATAACTTCAGTATTCTTCAGACGTTGATGTACCTCGACAAAATAAATAAGTGCCGGTTTGTGGTTTATCTCGTTTATTGAGAAAAGAATATATAAAAAAGTTGGTGAGAACATACTTTTTTCACACCGTAACACCATTTACCAAGAAGTCTAAAAGCTTAATCACCCAACTCTTTCCAACCAAAGATTAAAACCACTAAAAGTCATTAAGTTCAAAAGTTTATGGACTGTAAGCTGCTTGAACATACTGTAATCATTTAAGACACGATAATTTAGTTTGACTAATAGACACATTTTTCTAGCTGTCCAAAAAGTTTCGAATCTATTCTGGGAATTTTATAAAGGAGTTTTTAAAGTTTTTTCTGTTAAAAACATACTGGGATTTGAGGTTTTGTGAACCCTTCAATGAAGCGTAACTTTTCTACCGCTGAGTAATAAGCAACTGAGACACGAAAAGTGTACGGGACTGCTTTCAGCGACATCTTCTTGTTTCTCTCTTTTCGTTTCGTCCTGGATATATTTTGAATGATTAATTAATAGGACTTTATATGACACAAATTCAATTTAGTCCCCAAAAGCATGCATCGAAATTTTTCCGCATGCAAGTTTAAGTTAAGTTAATTTTATTGAGTCTTAAAGAAATTTACATTAGATTATTAAAAAAGAAAAAAAATTTCATTAAACATAGTCGGGAAAAACTTAAAACTATAATGTATTATTCTAATGACAATTTTTTTTGGATAAAAACATCATGCTCTTCTATTCAAAGCTTATTTTTAAAGTAAATAATAGTAAAAACGTGCTTGCTCCTGGCACTATCATTGGCGAAGTGGTGGTACTAAGAACTAGGGACTTAAAACTAAATTAAAGTTTACTTAAATTGGGAGTGTGCTTAAAAACTAAAATGCTTGAAAACTAAAATTAAAATACACTGTCTTAATTTATATAAATGAATGGCTAAATAGGAAATGAATTAGCTCCTATGGGTGGATGGCGTAACCTTTTTATAAAAATCCAATAGTGAATAGAAAGAAGAAATGGAAGGGATGTCCTCCTTTAGAATTCCGAATGGCGAAAGATAAGTAACATTAGACCACCCGAAATTACCTTGGTCTGCAGCCATGCCTGCGATCAAAGGATTATAGTGGTCAGCTGCTTTAACCAGAAATCTTTTTAAACTATTGATACAATAAAAGGAGAGTGGAATCAAATTAGAATTTTGATAAATGATTTTATTAGAAAACCTTTTGTAGGAAGATTCAAAATGTTTTCCAACACAATTTCTTAGCACTTTTCTTTCTAAAATCTCCATATCGGCCATTATAGTTGGAGACACAGTAAACCAAACCGGATAGCCATACACTAGCACTGGCCTCAGACAAACTTTATAAATCAAAAGCTTTGTTTTAACAGGCAAGTTGTGGTTACAGAGTAGCCTTCCAAAGCAGTTTCTAATTCCGTTAACTTTCTTTAATATTATCTTGTTGTGGTCATTGAATTTAAGTAATTTATTAAACTCAATTCCAAGATATTTGAACTTGTCTACAAATGGAATTTTAGTCTCATTTAGAAATAGCTTCAAGCTTTTACTTTCTGGAACCACAAACCGCCGACATTTCCCGGAAGCATTTCTGATGCAAATTGCTTTAGATTTTGAGGAATTAATCACCATACCCCATTTCCTATAAAACTCATCTACAATGTTTAGGTGTCTCGAAACATGAAATAATGCCCTCTTGGGAGATTCATCATGAGCATACAGTAGCGAATCGTCAGCGTATAAAATTGATTTTGAATTAGAAGACAGATGGGGGAAATCGTACATTAAAATATTAAATAAATGTGGAGCAAGAATTGAACCCTGCGGAACCCCACATAAAACATCTCCAAAATCTGAGTCGAAGTCATCAACCCTAACAAAGAATTTTCTGTCTTCAAAAAAGCTTTTGAAAAGTTTTACCATAAAGGGATTAAAACCCAGTTGTAATAATTTGTATACGATGGCATCGTGTGAAGCACGGTCAAAAGCTTTTTCGATATCCAACGAAATTGCAACAGTGCATTTCCGCTCGCGTAAATTGCAAATTATGTCATTATGAAATTTAGCCAGAGCATGCACTGTCGAATGGCCCTTTTTGAATCCAAATTGGTAATTTGGGATATATTGACTTTTTTCCGCATGCAAATAAGGGTTTTATTGAATTCGCCTTGAGGTTTTCGATTGAGATTTCATCGCAGTCGGTTGTTTTTTCAGCATAAAAAATATATATTTTCAAATTTTCAAACAAAATTTCAAAGAAAAATTTTCAATTGTCAAAAAAAAGAAGTGAAAAAGACATTTGCCTAAGATTTTTAATCTTAATGGAGAACTTCAAACCAGCAAGCGGTTGCAAAATGCCTCCGGACAAACATCATTCCTTGGGCGAGGCCCTTAGAGAAGCTGCTTTTGATTCGGAGGACGGCAATTGTGGAGGCAGATTGCTGTCTGGTGTTTTACTTGGACTGCCATGATAGGCTTAAGTCCAAGGCGGGCCATCCCGCACGGGGTTGCGAGTACGAACTCTGTGAACGTACCTTTTTTTGCATATAGCGACAACCGACGCCCATTTCGCTTACGGTAGCCAACCGTAGCTTTATCATGTACCTGTGGAAGCCTGTGTGTGGCAGGACATTCCTCGCAGGTAACTATTTCGGCACTATCTAAGGCCTTGTGCCGGTGGGGACACTCACCGGCACTTGAGTTGACGGAGGCGGCCTCCTCGCGCAACTCTCGCGGAGACTCAAGGTCTCTACCCGCGTTTCTTTGGGTGGTAACCACAGCCACCACGAAGCTCCCACTAGGGGGCCTACCCACGATGCGCTATCTGCGTGGGCTTTATATTAGCGGGGTCATTAGAAGACCCTTCTACATCGCGCACCACCCGTGGTACCGCTTTTAAGCCTTCGGTGAGGCCTCGGAACCAGGGTGCAATATGTTCATGGCTAGTGAACCAGCTTGCACTCTGGTCACTGCCATTTTGTTGCCCACACCGCAACGGGACTGGCACCCGAAATTGTGGAGGCAACAATTTTAGCAATATTGCCCCGTGTTCAATGCTTGTGAGTCATGATATTTCTTCCACGGACCAATTTTCAGACTTTAATGAAGCGCCACAAAACAAAAAATTAAAAGGAGCAACAAAAGAGCAGCTAAGAATAGTTATAAGAAGAACGACAATTTAAAGGAAGGCTCTTGTGAAAATCGTTTTTCCATTTTAGGAGAAGTCGATCTATCGTTTGATGATTCCAATCTTCTACATAATATAGCAAGTAACCATAGTCTTAAACATAATACTAGTAATAGCATTAGTAATAATAATAATAGTAATCTTAACAATAATTCAACACAATAATAATAATAATAACATTAACAATAATATTTATAATGATAATAATACTAAGATTAAGATTCAGACGCCAATGGATGCGGAGAAGAAAGGGTTTTGTCCTCCAATTTTTTTATATAATTTAGATATTAAAAGACTAGTCCACCAGCTGAAATCAAAGAAGATTGATTTCAAGATACTAAATAAAAATCGTCCCAAAAGTAAGCTTTATCTGAGAGATGCTTCGGCTCACTCCGAAATGATGAGTCTCTTTCGTGAGAAAGGAGTGGAATCATACTCCTTTACATCCAAAGAGCATAGAAAGAGGAACTTGGTTTTAAGAGGCCTTTTTTACAAAACTGATATTGTCGAAATTAAAACAGAAATATCAAATATCGTTCCGGATGTCGTAGATTCCGTTTACAAGTTTCGAACTGCTTTCTCCAAGAAAAATAATACTGATACGATACGGTTTCTGATATAATTCAAATTAAAAGCATTTTAAATCAAGCAATTACTTGGGAAGCTCCAAAATCAAATTCCAGCGGAATTCAATGCTGGCGTTGTCAGCACTGGGGCCACTTCTCGAAGAACTGCAACAGGCCTTTCTCTTGTGTGAAGTGCGACAAAAAACACGAACCTGGGAAATGTGAAGTAGCCCCCAACTTTATTGCTTTTTGTATCAATTGTAATCAGCAGGGTCATCTCGCCAGCTGGAGAGATGGCCCTTCCTTCCAAAAGTTTTCAGTTCTTCGTAAATCAGACATCACGAAAGTTTCTGCTCGAAATTCATTAGCCTCCCGTAACGTTTCAAATGCAGTTATTAATTCTAGTTTTGTTTCGCCTCAAAAACATTTGCTAGTCTTTTCAAGAGTTCGTCTTCTGGAAATCCAGCCAGCGCTTCCAAATCTTCTCTTGTGGAAGAGTTTCTACAAGTCGCTAAGATATTATGTGAACCGCAAACTTTGTCTCTTGAGGCAAAAATTAAAAATTTTCTAAGCACCTACAAAAACATTTCCTTAGAGGGCGCTAAACAGGATTGTTTGAAATCGTTGAAAGAAATCTAGGAAGTATATGGTCCCTAAATTTTGAATTTAGTTACTTTTAATGTAAGGTCATTGACTGATCAGAGAAGAATGATTGATTTAATAGATCTTTTAGAAAACTGCAATATTGACGTTGGTTTTATTCAGGAGACGCATTTGAAATCCACACCAAATAAAATTAATTTTAAAAATTATTTTTTAAGAGACAAAACCCCTTTAGGTGTCGCCATAGTTATAAAAAAATCTTATTGCTACGCTATAGTGCCTACAAATTCTCTCTCTTTTCCGAATCTTTTCATTGAAGTTGCAGTGACAATTGCAAATGAATCAGAAAAATTTATTTTTGGTTGCATATATTTTCCCTGCAATTCCAGCTCAACAATAATTCTAGATGGACTTGCAGAGCTATTAAATTTTTCTAGAAATTATGATGGCATCTTTGTTGGTGGTGACTTTAATGCCAGGCATTCCGATTGGGGCGATTCGTTTTAATAATACAAATGGAAACGTTTTACATGGTTGGTTACAAGAGCATTCTTCTAATTTCGTAAGAATATGTGATACTATACCCTCTTTCCCTAACGGTGCTTCCTTCTTAGACCATTCTTTGATTAGCTCAAGCATAATAAATTTATTCAACCCAAATTTTGAAGTATCTTTAGAACCTTCCTTTTCCGATCACTTTCCAATTAAAATCCAAATTGATATTCAAGACACCGACTTTATTTTACAATCTCCTAAATTCTTTGTTTCCTTTAAATACACCAAATGGGTTACCTTTCAAAGGGATCTGTAAATTGCGGTTTCGTCTCACTTTCCACTTCTTGATCGAAATCTTTCCAACCATGAGATTAATAAATTTATCGATAATCTCACCACTTCTATTAACTTGATTTGCTCCAGATATTCTAATAAAATTGATCATTACAAAAATTTTTTTCTTTCTGACAATTTAAAAAAATGTTTAAAATTAAGTATGAATGGCAAAAGAAACTGAAAGTAATTTTTAGAAGAACCTTAAGTAGAAATTCTCCGGAATATAAAATTCTTGCAAAACAAATTCATATTCAAAAAAAATTCATTACAAACTTTGATAAAGGAGCAAGTATATATTGATCAGGCCAAGGTTTTTCACGAACACCTGAGGCGCATTGTCCCCGGTCCTAACGCATTTAAACAAATTTATAATATTTTAGGTGGGAAAAAGAATTGTTCTCTCCCAGAGTTTGTCGTCAATGGAGTGGCTATTTCTAATTGTAAAATTAAGGCTTTTCTTCTGAAAGATTATTTTTCAAATATTTACGTGGTTCGCAAACTATCAGAGATAGCAATAACATTGACAGTTTTATTCGGAATTCCCTAGATCCTCTTATGGACCATACGTTTAACTTTAACGAAGTTTTCAATGCCCTCAATTCCCAAAAAAATCCCAAGCTGACTTCTTCAATCACACTTTTGAAAAATCTAAAAAATTTAAATAACCAAAAATCTTCATTTATAACAAATTTGTTATAATTTTGTCATTCAAATTTGTGATCGGTATTCTGGTTAAGCGGTGACAGCACGAAAGCTCTTTATATTCACCATTGATAACAATTATTCAAGATTCGATTCGTTCTGTCTCATTTACTTTTTTCGGCTGCTTCTCAACTATTTCGCATAGTTATGCTTGGGAAGATAGCACTCATTGTAGTATTTAAAAGCTGAAAAGCAACAGGAAAAGTTAGACGAGAAAGTATGATTCGAACTTTGAATAACAATATTTTCTATTAATTTCGACGTATACAAAATAGCAACAGGTTTTTGAAATAATTTTGAAATAAACATATTTTATGTATGAGTTGCTTTATTGTATTGGTCGGATTGGCTAACCTTTGAATGCAATATAATTCAAATTGAACACAGAAAATGTTAGAATAATGAACACAAATACTATTTCACTGAATTTCTATCATCGCGAGTGTTTTCTTTGGTTCTCTAAACCTGATTAAATTCTTGTTGTCTACTTTTGAAATCATAACAATAAAAATGATAAATGTCATCCGGGGAGCTTTTAAATTTTAACCCGAATAGCTATTTGTGACGTAAGTCATTGGAATGACATGTGTCATTGAGTTGAGTTTTGCCATTCAACCAGAATAGGGTGGGGGGTAAAAAGTTTCCCGTTAAAATTTTTGATTATTTGACTATTATTTTTAACAATTGTTTAAATAACGGCTATTTTCGAACCGTCTGGAAAGTCGCTGCATTGCTAACTGATTTAAATAATATTAGGCCAATTTCTCTTTTATCAAATCTGGGGAAATTCTTTGGAAAAATTATTCGTGATAAAATGAATTCCGACATTAGTGATCAATATATACCACATTTTCGATTTGGCTTCAAACAAAAACATTCCACATTGCATGCTCTATCTAAATTTCACAATGACATAATCTGTAATTTTCGACAGCGGAAATGCACTGTTGCGGTTTCTTTAGACATTGAAGAAGCATTCGATCATGTGTATCACAATGGTATCCTTTTTAAATTAATTTAGTTAAGGTTTAGCCCTTTTATTGTTAAATTGTTTAAAAGTTTCTTTGAAAACAAAAATTTTTTTTTGAAATTGATGGCTTTCGTTCGGATTTTGGAAACGTTGATTGTGGAGTGTATTTATTGTAGATTCTCTCCTGTATGCTCATGATGAATCACTTAAAAAGCACTGTTGTATGTTTCTAGACTCCTCCAAATTATAAACGAATTTTACCAAAAATGGGGTATTAAAATTAATTCCTCTAAGTCTGTGGCTCTTTGTATTAGGAATGCATCCGGAAAATGCAAACAATTTGTTGTCCCTGAAAGCAAAAACTCCTTCTAAACGGAACTGAAATTCCGTTCAGAGAAAATTTGAAGTATCTCGGAATTCATTTTAACAAATTGGCTAAATTTAATAATCACGTTCGCTTAATTTCGAAAAAAGTCAATAGAATAAAGGGTTACTTTGGACGATTGCTATGTAATTCGAATCTTCCCATTAAGACGAAGCTTTTAATATATAAAGTCTGCTTACGTCCAGTGTTAGTATACGGATTTCCGATTTGGTTCTCAATCTCTCCAACAGTCATGAACGATTTGGAGATCTTAGAGAGAAAGGTGCCGAGAGTTTGTATTGGAAAGCATTTCGAAACGTTTTGTAAGATACTATAATGAATACATTTACGAAAATTCTGGTATGACGTCACTATCTTTTTATTGTTTAGGCCTTTTAAAAAAGTATTTATCGAAGTTTTCTTATCACAGCAACCCTCTAATTAATAGCTTGCTTGCAGATCAATCCAATTTCAGCTGGTCAAATACATACTACCTTTCGCCCTTCGGGTTTTTAAAGGAAGAGGTGTCTCCCTATTTTTCGTTGAATTTGTTGCCTGATTTCTACAAAGAAATCAGACCCTCAACTCACAGAGGTTAACCTTAAGAATTATAATTAATTATTCTTTAGTTTTTAAGTTAGTTTTAAGCCCTACTTCAGCTCTTAATTTTGTTTCTAAGCCTACCCTAAACTAAGTTTTTTTGTATTTTTTTTTTGTTTTAATTCTACACCCTCGTTAATGTTAATGCCGGGAGCAAGCATGTCACTCTAATTAATTACTAATTGTCCACTAATTACCATGTCAAATCAAACACGCAGTTTTTGTCAAGCATGTTTTTAAAATAATACATTATAGTTTTAAGTGTTTCTTTTATTGTTTCAGTTTTTCTAGAAATTTTTATAATTATGTTTATCAAAAAGACTCAATAAAATTTAACTTAACTTAACTTGAATTCGCCTTATGCTGAAATTACCCTATGCCGACTTCACACCTGTTTACGCATAAGGGAATCACGTCAGAATTAGACTAAGAAAAATATTTCGCCCCACACCCTCGGAACGGTCTCATCATTTCGGAATGAGGACAAGCCTCCCTTAAATGTAATTTGATATTGCAGCGACTTTTGTTTATAATTCTAAAATCTAAGTTCCTAGAATTTAGTCAACCTACCAGGCTCGTTATATGAATGTTATACAAAAAACTATGTGTAGATTATCTGACAGGAATTATATAGAAGTCTATGGTGAGCGAAATGTTTTCCTGGTAAGTTTTTTAATATTGGACGTTTCTGCCTTAAGCTTCAATTTTTCAAACTTCTTACTAAAAATCCATTATTATTCCCTTTTCTACGGCTCAGTAACTGAGATATGAAACTCGTTGCATCTTTTTTTAAATTAAAATATTTTCATTTTGTTTTCCATATCTTTTTAGTAACTAACTAATATGGTTTTTATATGGAATGAATTTATTTTAATCCCCTAAAAGCATACAGCAAAACTTTTCCCTATACAAATGAGGACTTGTGCGTCATATGCTGAATAAGGCCAATACCAACTTCGCACCTGTTTAAATTACGTAAATTATAATTTCAATTCCATTTACAAATCTGAGCTATTATAAATAATTCTTTATCTGTTCTACGAGGAAGAGAACCTTCCCTCCCTCGAAGTTTATATAAATTCTAACAAAATCAAGAAAAATAATTAAAGAATTATATCGTTATGATTTTGATAATAATTTTATTATAAACTATACAAAATTTGGAACACAAATGTACGTCCGAGTTCACTTTAACAAAATGTTTTAATGTTTATTTTACTTATCTGTACCGTTTTACAATCTCGCAACATACGCAGTAGTTTTCCATATAATATCAAGCTTAGCATTATGCCATTATAAAGTTTTAATTAATAATCAAATATTCTGCAATTTGTTAAATTCTCTTCGTAAAGGTTTATTCCTTGATATCTTATTCTTAAACTCCATTCCGTTTGCAAGAGCAAGTGCTTATCAGTGATAACAAGAATCTTGAAAATCTTGGTAATTAAATATATAAAGACAATTAAATTAGATCTGAGTCACATAGCGTATAATAGCGAGGTACAGTGAAGTAAAGTTTCGCGAGATACAAAATTTGAGAATTTCGTAGAAGCTCTAGAAATGAAGTATTTTACGGTTATTGCAAATGTGATTGCTGTGGTTTTGGCCTTTATGTTGACGGTAAGTTCTCATACTGTGACCTTTTGTTCAGCCGGGGGATTCATGGAACCCACAGAAAAGGGGAAATGGGAAGGAAATGGAAAGCTAAAATTCCGTAATTTCCTGAAAATTCCGACACTGTTTAGCTTTTAACACTAATAAAATTATATCTATAAATGTCTTAACATAATCAGCTGTAAATCCCGTCAAGACTTTATAGCGTTTTTAATCAGTTTTAATTAAGAGATCAATTATAGTACATATCTAATATTTAAATATTCTAATCAGGATACTGCAAATGTCTCAGCGGCTACAGTTCCGACATCGGAATTATCTCCTTCTAGAATTTTACTGGTGAGTAGGATACAAACCTAGAGTAGTTTCAATTAATTTAAACGTAATCAAATAATTTTTCTACAGGATAAGAAATGTGATCCTGAGACAGACTGTAATACAGCACCTGAATGCTGCAGTACGATGTATTGCGTCGAGTCAAGTGTATGCGTCTACATCTAGAGAGAAGCACAATATTTATCAATATTTTCTAATAATTCTAATAATTCTATATTCTAATCAGGATACTGCGAATGTCTCAGGGGCTGAAGTTCCGAAATCGGAATCAGTTCCTTCTATATTTAATTTATTTGTGAGTAGGATACAAAATAAAGTAGTTTCAATTAATTTAAACTTAATCAAATAATTTTTCTACAGGATAAGAAATGTGAATCTGGGACAGGCTGTAATAAAACACCTGACTGCTGCAGTATAATGTATTGCCATCCAAAGCGAAAAGTATGCGTCTACATCTAGAGTGAAGCAGTATCAAGATTTTTATACCTGACAACATCCTAATTTTGCATGCTTAAATTCATTTTAAAATTGTACTAATAGAATAAAAAATATGAATAATTCATATAATAAAAATCCCATTTCGTTTATCTGTCTGTTAACGAAATATGTCTGGGACTTCCCAAAAACTTGGGGAAACCAGAAATTTGCAAATTTTAAAATCCGACGTCACGGTCAGCCAAATTATTTTAAACCAGACGCCGAGGGCAAATATGGGCGTTATTTCATTTTGGGGGCATTATTGCACTTCTTAGTTAGATGTCAAAATTTCGCCTTATTCACATTATCTTGGAAAGAAGCGGCTACATAAAATAAATACCATATGGAGGTTTTTTATGTGACCATCAAAATGGCCATCAAAAAAAAACCGATGTGAAGTTAGTACTTATTTTGAGTACACTTTTTTGGAGACTTAAAAATAGAGCTGCCATATAATCTCGAGTAGGTATCAGAATGCTATCAGAATGGAGACTAAGACCCCTGAGACCAACTATTGGTTTAGGTCTTTAATATAATATTTTAATTATTGTCATATATTTTATCCTTGTGTAGACGGGAAATGGAGCTATGGAACAAATATAATTTAGGGTGTTCTCTCCTAAACCAGTTCTTCAAAAGCAATTGTGAAAATATTTTTAAGAAACGAAACTCCCTCTGTATTTCAACAACAAGTATTCAAATCGTAATAGTGACCGTAAGAAATAGAAGATTTTAATGTATTTTATAGTGTATTTTATAAATTTTTCTTACATATATTTCCTAGACGTGCCTTTGAAAATTTGACAATTGTTTTCTTCATAAGGAGTAATTTTACAACCACTTCCTTTGATAATATTCTTGTTCTGGTTTATAATAAGCCATTATATGAAGCTGAACTGTATAAATTAGACGCTAGCCTCTATGTCACATCATTTGGAAGCTAAGAATCACTGTTGAGCTTCACATCTATGTCCGGTTACACTTCTCATTAAAGGGATACACCATCTACATTGATACTACGAATGAACCTGACTGATACGAGTATTAAATTCTTTACTAATACGTGACTCTGTGCGTGTAATTTAGTATATCGTACAGCTCTAAACTTCCTATTTTAACCCACAGCATTTCTACACCAATATACTAACTCTGAGTAGTGCGTTTTCGCGGAATCTATGAACTTGGTTCATTGCAGTAAAAAAATGTTATCTATGTTGTGTTGTTATACAATATTAAATAATTTTACAGAGTAATCATGACTTCATAATGAGCAGTTATAAGTAATATTTCACGGCGCCTTTATCTGCATTCTATATCTTAAGAGTTAAAACAGCAGACCATGCAATCAATGCTAAGAAGATAGATTCCGTTCCAGACTATAACTCAACGGCAGCATAACCAAGTATACCATCTAAGTATACAAAACACTGCACACTTTTTGGCTGTTATTTTTGGAGAAATGTGATTCAGTACCTACAGAATACAATACTACAGAATACAGCCGGAAGAAAAAACGTATATCTGGCAAACGGTTAGTAGACAGCCAATTGTGTGAATACATGGTGTTAGGTGGGACATTCCTCTATGTTTTGGAGAAATTCCATTCGAAAAACTCTGGATAATTTTTTGCAAATTGAATGTGTACTGGACGATGATATCTCCAAAAGAGTAGCGCCGGAAGATAAAAGTATATCTGGCAAACCGTTGTTAGACAGTCAATAGTGTGAATATAGGATGTTAGGTGGGACCTTCCTCTATATTGTGGGAAAATTTCATTGGAATAACTCTGGACAATTTTTTGCAAATTCAAGATATGCTGGACCATAGTATTGTATTCTGTAGGTACTGAATCACATTTCTCCAAAAATAACAGCCAAAAAGTGTGCAGTGTTTTGTATACTTGGATGGTATGCTTGGTAATGCTGCAGTTGAGTTATAGTCAGGAACGGAACCTATCTTCTTAGCATTGATTGCATGGTCTGCTGTTTTAACTTTTAAGATGTAGACTTTGGAATGCACATAAAGGTGCCGTGAAATATTACTTATAACTGCTCATTATGAAGTCATGATTACTCTGTAAAATTATTTAATATTATATAACATCACAACATGGAAGACACTTTTTTACTGCAATGAACCAAGTTCATAGATTCCTGTTAAAATTAAGAAACAAAAGTCAACACAGTGCCTTTACCTCTGTTTAGATAGGTATTTAAAATGGGAATGGGTTAAAATGGGAAATCTAAAACTTTAAGATGTACTAAATTACACGCACAGAGTCACGTATTAACAAACAATTTAATATATCTTTAATGTTTTCCTATTTTTATAACTGATTTAGGTAAAAAGCTTACGCTCGTGGCATTCACAATAAATTATACTATTCTACCATCGAATCATATAAGCAAATAAAATTTGTGTGTCTTATGCAATAAAAATTGTATCGGGTTTGTGTCAATAATAATATATTGTTGTATTTAACGATTACAATTCTTGCAAGCATGGCAACCCTTTTTCTCTCCAATTTGCGTCTTAGCTAGACATTTTCAAATTTGGTTGTTTAAAAAAAACAAGTAAGGAAAACGCAAACCTTTGCGGCTCCAAATATTTCAGTATACCCAAACACAAACATACACAGTAAAAACTCAAACATTAATAGATCGAAAATTAAATTTTGGAAATTATGTTATTTTACCGCTATCGCCATGATAGCAGGCAAATGACAGGCTTTGCTGACTACAGGTGTGCGGATTTGCGTGTACGTGTGTTAAGAGGTAATAAAACCTTTGAAACAATACCGAAAGCCTTCACCGAAATATTGCCCCCTCGGAACTAAAAACACATGCTATTATCCATATTGATGCTATTTGGATTATTGTTAATGGGAACTCCTCACAATCAATACAATTCCAACGCTGCGGCGTATCGTGGTGTGAATGTCTAGACATACCCGGGTATTCAGCAACGCCTGAGCGAAAGTTTTGCAGCATGTTTCTGTCCAGATTTGTCTGTCGGAACCTTTTCTGTGAAATTCATTTCTTCGTTGAAGAAGATCCTACCGTATTTACCGAGTTTATAATATTTTAAGCAGAAAAATTCAAGCAAGGAGAAATTATTTGAAAACGGAAAAAAATTCGAAGGGAAATTTGTTCAAACTGTTTTGTTGAAAGCAAAACTTATCAACCCAACACAGATCTTTAAACCTTTATCAGTTAAAATAGTTTCATATCCTCTTCAATGTTCCGGAGACTGCTTTTAGACGATGACATAACTAATTTCATTCTCTTGTCATCTTCTCATATTTCATAAATCGCTTCGGTTCTACAACATGTATCCGATATTCTGCACTCTATACACACTGCATCCGAAAGGGCGTCGTATATTTCTAACTGTTTAAGGTCCCAAATGCAGAAAAGCATATGTATTGTGACCCAGGATTAGCTCGAGTGGAGCTCTAGTAGAGTGGAGTCGAGACATTAAATTTTGTTTTTTGTACAATTTCTCACAGATTGGGCCATCTGGTGTGGAAACTGCTTATGACGAGACTACTGCTAAAGTAATTTACACCCAAAAGTGGGTGTGGGATATTGGATTAATTGTTATTATTAACCCAATTAATATATATCACAGATGCAGGGCATACAAAATTCCACCATATCAATCTTCATGTTATTCATTCACTCCGTCATTAATTCAATCGATTGTGTCACATATTCTTAAATGAATGAATTTATCATGGAAAATATTTTAAAGTTATTTATGCTTTTTGTGGTTGATGGTTTTTATTATATGCTTCTACAAATAATCCGATTAATAAATCCTTTACCTTCGACGTTTCCTCTTTCATTTAGCCTTTTGGTGGTTTTCATTTGGTTTAGAATTTTGTTTTTATTAGTGCTCTTCTAAATTATGTTTGTAATTTTGTTGCTTTATTTAATATAGAATGTTTCTGGTAAAATTTGAAAGGAGAAGAGAGGACCTGAGGTATCGTCGACTGGAATCTGATTAGATTGAAATCACCCCTATAACGTCTACCCTTTGTTTTCTACTTTGCTTTCTACAAATTGTGTTATTTTAATAGCATGTGTTTTTAGTTGCGAGGGGGAAATATTTCGGTGAAGGCTTTCGGTATTGTTTCAACGGTTTTATTACCTCTTAACACACGTACACGCACATCCGCATCCCGTAGTCATCAAACCCTGTCATTTGCCTGCTATCATGGCGATAGCGGTAAAATAACTTAATTTCCAAAATTTTATTTTCGATCTATTAATGTTTGAGTTTTTACTGTGTATGTTTGTGTTTGGGTATACTGAAATATTTGGAGCCGCAAAGGTTTGCGTTTTCCTTACTGATTTTTAGAGCTAAATCATCTCTTTAATTTTTGATGGTCATTTTGATGGTCACATAAAAAAGCCTCCATATGGTATTTATTTTATGTCGCCGTTTCTTTCCAAGAAAATGTGAATAAGGCGAAATTTTGACATCTAACTAAGAAGTGCAATAATGCCCCAAAATGGAATAACGCCCATATTTGCCCTCGGCGTCTGGTTTAAAAGAATTTGGCTGACCGTGACGTCGGATTTTAAAATTTGCAAATTTCTGGTTTCCCCAAGTTTTTGGGAAGTTCCTGAATAAGTCCCAGACATATTTCGTTAACAGAGAGATAAACGAAAAGGGATTTTTATTATATGAATTATTCATATTTTTTATTCTATTAGTACAATTTTAAAATGAATTTAAGCATGCAAAATTAGGATGTTGTCAGGTATAAAAATCTTGATACTGCTTCACTCTAGATGTAGACGCATACTTTTCGCTTTGGATGGCAATACATTATACTGCAGCAGTCAGGTGTTGTATTACAGCCTGTCTCAGATTCACATTTCTTATCCTGTAGAAAAATTATTTGATTAAGTTTAAATTAATTGAAACTACTTTATTTTGTATCCTACTCACAAATAAATTAAATATAGAAGGAACTGATTCCGATTTCGGACCTTCAGCCCCTGAGACATTCGCAGTATCCTGATTAGAATATAGAATTATTAGAATTATTAGAAAATATTGATAAATATTGTGCTTCTCTCTAGATGTAGACGCATACATTTGACACGACGCAATACATCGTACTGCAGCATTCAGGTGTTGTATTACAGTCTGTCTCAGGATCACATTTCTTATCCTGTAGAAAAATTATTTGATTACGTTTAAATTAATTGAAACTACTCTAGGTTTGTATCCTACTCACCAGTAAAATTGTAGAAGGAGATAATTCCGATGTCGGAACTGTAGCCGCTGAGACATTTGCAGTATCCTGATTAGAATATTTAAATATTAGGTATGTACAGCTGATTATGTTAAGACATTTATAAACATAATTTTATTAGTATTAAAAGCTAAACATCGTCGGAATTTTCAGTAAATTACGGAATTTTAGCATTCCATTTCCTTCCCATTTTCCCTTTTCTATGGGTTCCATGAATCCTCCGGCTGAACAAGACGTTACAGTATGAAAACTTACCGTCGACATAAAGGTCAAAACCACAGCAATCACACTTGCAATAACCGTAAAATACTTCATTTCTAGAGCTTCTACGAAATTCTCAAATTTTGTATCTCGCGAAACTTTACTTCACTGTATCACGCTATTATACGCTATGTGACTCAGATCTAATTTGGCTGTCTTTATATATTTAATTACCAACCATTGTTTTTGTTTCTATTAGTGTTATGTATTTTCAAGATTCTTTTTATCACTGATAAGCACTGATCTTGTAAACTGAATGGAGTTTAAGAATCAGATATCAAGGAATAAACAATTACGAAGAGAATTTAACAAATTGTAGAATATTTGATTAGTAATAAAAATTTTGTAATGACATAATGCTGTGACCTTGATATTTACTACTGCGTATGTTGCGGGATGGGATTGTAAAACGGTACAGATAAGTAAAATAAACATTAAAACATTTTGTTAGAGTGAACTCGGGCTTACATTTGTGTTCCAAATTTTGTATAGTTTATAATAAAATTATTATCAAAATCATAACGATATAATTCTTTAATTATTTTTCTTGATTTTGTTAGAATTTATATAAACTTCGAGGGAGGGAAGGTTCTCTTCCTCGTAGAACAGATAAAGAATTATTTATAATAGCTCAGATTTGTAAATGGAATTGAAATTATAATTTACGTAATTTAAACAGGTGCGAAGTTGGTATTGGCCTTATTCAGCATATGACGCACAAGTCCTCATTTGTATAGGGAAAAGTTTTGCTGTATGCTTTTAGGGGATTAAAATAAATTCATTCCATATAAAAACCATATTAGTTAGTTACTAAAAAGATACGGAAAACAAAACGAAAATATTTTAATTTAAAAAAAGATGCAACTAGATCAGTTCGTACGAGTTTCATATCTCAGTTACTGAGCGTAAAAAAGGGAATAATAATGGATTTTTAGTAAGAAGTTTGAAAAATTGAGGCTTGAGGCAGAAACGTCCAATATTAAAAAGCTTACCAGGAAAACATTTCGCTCACCATAGATTTCTATACAATTTCAGTCAGATAATCTACACATAGTTTTCTGTATAACATTCATATAACGAGCCTGGTAGGTTGACTAAATTCTAGGAACTTAGATTTTAGAATTATAAACAAAAGTCGCTGCAATATCAAATTACATTTAAGGGAGGCTTGTCCTCATTCCGAAATGATGAGGCCGTTCCGAAGGTGTGGGGCGAAATACTTTTCTTAGTCTGATTCTGACGTGATTCCTTTATGCGTAAACAGGTGTGAAGTCCGCATAAGGTAATTTCAGCACAAGGCGAATTGTTGGCAACGCTGTGGCCATTATGACAGCTGTCAACAGCTGTCATCAGACACCATCTTGAAGTCTTCTTGAACTTCCGTTCTTTCTTTCTTTTCTTTGCAACGGGATGAACGAGTAAGATAAAATAACCTCAACATTTATTTTCCCAATCTTGTAATTACTTTTTACGATAAATAGAATAATAAACCCACAGTTTATTAACTACCCGAAAGCAACGTTTTAATTATTTCGCCGAAGAAAGCAACAGCTTTATTATTTCGTTCCAACGTGATTTCTGGAGCCCTTGATAATCACGGAACAGCATTTGTCAGCTATCACGCCACTCGCTCATCCTTTCAAGAATCGAAGAGTTCGCTCTTTCGCCGTATTCCAACCGTTGCCAACTACCCCGCCATATCTGTATGCAGCGTTCAATCTTTGGTGTGGTTTAGTTTGCCCCACTTTGTTTGTAGTTTCATTTGCCACCACACAAACTTTAGTAGCCATCCAGAGGCCCAGCACATTACTGTATGCCTTACGCCCAAGCCGAAAAAAGGAGAGCAAGTAAAAGAGTGAATAAAGGAATACCGCCACGAAAGTTTAGCCAGTACCAGCTAACGATGCCAATTACGCGCTCACCGCCACCAGAACGCGATAGTCTGGCCGAAGATATGCACGCAGCGCCCCAGCCAATCGATAACCTCGATACTGAATCACCAGACTATAGCTTCGATAAAATTTCTACCGAATTCAATCGAAGAGTCGGCGAGTTACAACACGAATTTAATCGTCAAATGCAAGCCTTGCAGTCACTGATGATAAGCAATATCGAGCGAACACAGGAAGCCGTGAACGATTTGCGCCAAGAAGTACGCCGAGCAGGAGTATCAAGCCAGCCAGCTTCTATAGCCATAGCCAACGATGCAGTGGAAACAAATAGAGAATCCGAAAGAGCCGCATCACAGTCATTCCCAACAGATACCGCCAATGTCAGCCAAATTGCTGCAGCCCACGTACCAAGGAAAATATATCCGCTGCCAACATTTTCCGGGCATCCGGAAGAGTGGCAGACCTTTTACGAAGCGTTCACGACCAGCACAGATGACTTTAAATATTCAGCCCACCATAATATCATGCGCTTAAGAGATGCCATTAAAGGAAAAGCCCGAGACACAGTTGAATCGCTTCTCTGTAATTCGAGAAACGTGGACAATATCTTGAAAACTCTACAAGAGACATATGGCAGACCAGAACAACTGATAAAATCCCAGTTACAAAAGATACGTGCGCTACCCGCAGTCGCAGAGAAAAATCTTGATGCTTTAGTTCACTTCGCCAACAACGTCTGTAACATGACAGCGTATATCGAATCTGTCAACGGAGAACACCACTTAGCCAATCCTATGCTGCTGAGTGAGTTGATCGCCAAATTGCCAATCACAAAGCAAATGCAATGGGCAGAGAAATGTTTGGAGCTAGACAGAGCTCCCACTGTGGTCGATTTTACCAAATGGATCTGCAACATAAGAAAGCTCGCCAACATAGTAAGTGATGCGCTGCCGTCGACGTCCACTGCCACCGCACGAAGCGGATTAAAACAAAACTCACAGTCTGGAAGCGATGGCAGAGGACACAAGTTTGCTTGCGTAAGCGTCGCATCGAGGTGTAACGCGTGCGACGGCCAGTGCTTGTCTTTGTCCAATTGCAAAACATTTTTAACATTATCAGTTGACAATAGATGGAAAATTGTCAAATCAAAACATCTTTGTTTTACGTGCCTAAAAGGGGGGCACCGGGCCAACAAATGCTATAATAAACGAAAGTGCAGTGAGAACAGATGCCGTTATTTTCATCACCATCTCCTGCATGATTCAAAAGGTCATCCCGAAGAGATGAACGCTACATCAACTGATGCACAAATTACAAACGATCACCGTAACTGTCATGCCGAAGCGAATTACCACGAGGATGCAGTATTATTTCAAATTATAAAGGTGCGACTGTATGGAAAAGAAAACACAGTTGAAATCTACGCTTTCGTGGATGACGGTGCCAATGCCACTATGATAGATGCCGATGTAGCACGTGATGTAGGAGTAACCGGACGAAAAGACGTACTGGAGCTTCAATGGCTGAATAAACAAACCACTAGAGAAGACACCGAGATCGTCGAGCTCATAATTAGTGGGGTAGAAGAGAACGCCCAGAAATTCGAGATGTCGAAAGTTTTCGTATCGAAAAGCCTAGATCTACCCAAGCAGACTTGTAATGTAAATGAGCTGATGAGCCTAGACTCAAACTCGCATCTCACAGGATTGCCACTTCATAGTTACGCGAAGGTCCAGCCGAAAATGATAATCAGCCTGACACATGCCTTCCTAACAGTCCCAATCGACAGCCCACGATCATCAGCGAGCCCAGGGCCCATTGCAGCAAAAACACGCCTTGGCTGGGTCATTTATGGTCCTATAGACACAGTAACAAAAGGAATTAAAAGAACTTCATGCCACTTTACGAAAGTATGCGATGAGAACGAAGCTTTAGATGATCTACAAGAGCTGATGAAAAGCTACTTTGAAACAGAGGTATTTGGAATTAGAGCTGGAGTGAAACAGGTAACATCGGCAGCAGACGAGAGAGCCCTTTCCATTTTGAAGAGCACAACAAAGCGACGAGGAGATAGATTCGAGTCTGGCCTTCTATGGCGCAAAGACGACACGATTTTGCCAGCTAGCTACCAGACAGCCCTTAAACGCCTAGAAGGCACTGAGAGAAAGATGTCGCGCGATCCACAGTTTGCCTCAGAATATACTCAGAAAATCAGAGAGTATGTAGATAAAGGATATGCTAGAAAGCTTACCAGGGAAGAAGCCGAGAAAGAATCGAGAAAGACATTCTATCTACCACATTTTGGAGTTAAAAACGAGAATAAGGAGGGAATTCGCCTCGTCTTCGATGCTGCAGCTGAGTCTGCCGGCATCTCACTCAACAAGGCTCTGCTCGTAGGTCCAGACTTAAATCAATCTCTAATCTCCATTCTATTTAAATTTAGGCAAGCTCCAGTGGCAGTGTGTGGCGATATAAAGGAGATGTTTCATCAGGTAAGAATTACGAAAGAAGACCAAGACGCTCAAAGGTTTCTTTGGAGGGATGGCGACCCTTCCCGGTCACCAGACATTTTTATCATGCAGCGTATGTTGTTCGGAATCGCCTGCTCACCGACGATCGCACAATACGTGAAAAATTCGAATGCGTTGACTTTCGCGGAAGAATATCCACGAGCCGTAAAAGGAATTATCGAAAGGCACTACGTAGACGATTACGTAGACTGCTTCCGTACGGAGGAAGAAGCAATACGTGCGCTGAGAGAAACGATCATGATACAGAGAGCAGCCGGGTTTGAAATGCACCACATTATATCTAATTCGAATGCTGTAACAGAAGGAATAGGTAGTCCGTCGAAAGTAGAGTATGTAAGAGTAGAGAACGGACGCATTGAACGCGTGCTCGGATTGTATTGGCTGCCAGAGGAAGATGAATTTGTATTTAAATTTAAATTTAGACGAATGCCCGAAGACATTTTGGCAATGAAGCGAAAACCAAGGAAGCGGGAGATGTTGTCTATCACTATGGCCGTTTTCGATCCATTTGGGTTCGTGCAGAACTTCACGGTTTGCGGAAAAATTCTACTGCAAGCAGTTTGGAAAGCAGGTATACAGTGGGATGAGCCTCTTCCAGACTCACTGTACTTGAAGTGGCAGAATTGGTTGAAACAATTGGTGCAAGTTGAGCAGTTCCGAATCCCAAGATGTTATTTTCCCAGTTTCCAAAAATCAGAAGTGGAGCTACATGTATTTTGCGACGCTAGCGAAGAAGCTATGGCTGCGGTGGCTTACTGGCGCATCGAAGAGCCGAACGGTGCACGTATAGTATTTGTGGCGGGCAGAACTTCCTGTGCTCCAACTAAATACCAAACAATTCCAAGGCTCGAATTGCAAGCGGCAGTGATGGCAGCACGATTAAAAAACACAATTATGGAACGCCACGACAAAAACATAAAAGGTTACTCACTGTGGAGTGATTCTCAAACGGTAATAAGGTGGATAAAGTCAGATCACCGAAAATATAAACAGTTTGTGGCTAATCGGGTGTCAGAGATATTAGACTTTTCTCTCATTGAAAATTGGCGATGGTGCCCAGGCAGACTAAATCCGGCTGACGAAGCGTCAAGGGCCAAATTCCCTATCAGATACAACCCGAACAACTTATGGAAAAATGGACCGGAGTTCCTGCGACAACCTAGAACTACCTGGCCAAACGAAGAAGTCACAGAGCCAGTCGACGATCAAGAAGAATTAAAAATTAAGAAGTCGTCCTTCCTTACTAGACACGTGAGTAGTATCGTACCTAATACTAATAACTTTTCCTCGTTTGTTAGAGTCAGTCGAGTGATGGCCTGGGTGTTAAGGTACTTATTTAACCTAATGAGAGCACAGGCACGCCAGCAAAAAATTTTGGGAGAGCTCACGGCCGACGAACAGGCCAAAGCAGAACGATACCTATGCAGATGGATGCAGCAAGAAGCCTTTGCAGCTGACTACACGTGCTTAGCAGCGGGAAAGCTCATATCACGTAACAGCGACCTAAAAGCACTTAACCCTTATATGGACGACGAAGGCTTGATGCGAGTCAAGGGACGACTAGATAACGTCGAGTTTTTGCCTCTATCGGCGCGCCGGCCCATAATCTTAGCGAAACAACATGCACTTACGAGATTAATAGCCACCAACTACCATCGTAAGCTACGGCACATTAATACCGACACCATTATAGCGGAGATACGCCAAAAATATTGGATCCCATCAATACGCTCGCTGCTACGTAGCATACAGACAAATTGTGCGTTTTGTAAAATAAGAAGAGCCACGGCAATCACACCGCAGATGGGGTGTCTGCCACCAGACAGGTGTACCCCCTTTGTTAGGGCTTTTTCATACACGGGGCTGGATTACTTTGGGCCAATAAATGTTACGATTGGTAGGAGAAGGGAAAAGCGATGGGTAGCACTATTTACGTGCCTCACGATCCGAGCCGTGCATTTGGAAATCGCAACCGATTTATCGTCAGACGCCTGCTTATTGTGTATAAGAAACTTTATTAATAGGCGTGGAGTACCCGTACTTATTAGAAGCGACAGCGGAACGAACTTTGTCGGAATCAACAAAGAACTACGTAACACGAATAATTTTTTAGACGAAGGCACAATTAAAGCAGGATTGGCACCGTTGGGCATAAACTGGAAATTCAACACTCCGTCACATCCGAGCAGCGGAGGAGCCTGGGAACGTCTCGTAAGATCGGTAAAAACTGCCCTTTCAGCAATGTTGGTGGAGAATGCTCCACGTTTAGAAACTTTCTACAGCCTACTGCTAGAAGCTGAGAATATAGTAAACTCGCGGCCATTGACTCACATACCAATAACGCCAGAAGAACCGGAACCATTAACGCCCAATCATTTTCTTTTGGGTGTAACGAGCTCAACGCAGACGCCAGCGCCATATGAACCTAGGCACTTACGATTAAGAAAGCAATGGCAGCTTCTACTTAACTTAAAAAACGGCTTTTGGAAAAGGTGGATCCGCGAATACTTGCCAGATCTGACTCGACGTACAAAGTGGTGCCTTCCAAAGAATCCCATTAGAACCGGTTGTCTAGTGCTTATTTGTGAGGAGAACGCCCCAAGGTCACAATGGAGGCGTGTCCGAGTGCTGAGACTATATATTGGAAAGGATGGCATATGCAGAAGCGCCGAAGTACAAACCAGTTCTGGTGTGCTAAAAAGACCAGTTTCCAAATTGGCCATTCTTGACGTAGAAGGACCCAAAGGAGAAAACAGTGAATCTTCCCCACGGTCAGTTCACGGGGGTGGGGATGTTGGCAACGCTGTGGCCATTATGACAGCTGTCAACAGCTGTCATCAGACACCATCTTGAAGTCTTCTTGAACTTCCGTTCTTTCTTTCTTTTCTTTGCAACGGGATGAACGAGTAAGATAAAATAACCTCAACATTTATTTTCCCAATCTTGTAATTACTTTTTACGATAAATAGAATAATAAACCCACAGTTTATTAACTACCCGAAAGCAACGTTTTAATTATTTCGCCGAAGAAAGCAACACGAATTCAATAAAACCCTTATTTGCATGCGGAAAAATTTCGATGCATGCTTTTGGGGACTAAATTGAATTTGTTTCATATAAAGACCTATTTATTAATCATTCAAAATATATCCAGGACGAAACGAAAGGAGAGAAACAAGAAGATGTCGCTGAAAGCAGTCCCGTACACTTTTCGTGTCTCAGTTGCTTATTACTCAGCGGTAGAAAAGGGAAGCATTACTGAAATTCTCAGAATAGAATCGAAACTTTTTGGACAGCTACAAAAATGTGTCTATTAGTCAAACTAAATTATCGTGTCTTAAATGATTACAGTATGTTCAAGCAGCTTACAGCCCATAAATCTTTGGTTGGAAAGAATTGGGTGATTAAGTTTTTAGACTTCTTGGTAAATGGTGTTACGGTGTAAGAAAAAGTATATCTTCACCAATTTTTTTATATATTCTTTTCTCAATAAATGAGCTAAACCACAAACCGGCACTTATTTATTTTGCCGAGATACCTGCAACAACGTCTGAAGAATACTGACGTTATAATATTCTATTTTTACTTTTTTCGTTAAGACAGAGTGATAAGCACTCCAAAGAAGAGAGCAACAAAGCGATCTGCAGTGTGAGAAAGAGTGTATGGAACGCTTAGTTACAATTCCCAAATTGGGAAATATCTCGAAAACAAGACAAAAGTATGGTTCCAGAATAATAACAAATCTACGAAGATATTTCATCCGAAAATTAACATTAAATTCATAAGAAAGAATAAACTATAAAGCCGGTAGGAAGAAATTTCATCAACCAAAATCAACAATAATCACGAAGCAAAACGTGGAAAATTACAGTAGGAAAGACATGAAAGGAAGGCGAAAAACAATAGTGAAGCCTACTTATAGGAATTACACGGAAACAAAAGGCGTTGATGTCAATTGCAACAACAACCACAAAATTCGGTATTTCGTATATTTTTTAAAGAATAAGAACCGACGTAGCGGATCTGTTACAACAGCTATTATTAAGCTACGACTAGTTAATAGGTCGTAGAAAGGTCGCAAAAAGGATCATATTTATACAACTATAAATATGATCGCAAAATTACGCTTGATTTTAAGTGGTAAGTGTTAAGTTTTAATTACTTTCCGTTTTTATATCCCTGTAGTGGCAGACAGCTTTTTAGTGAAGGCGTATTTCATAACCTTGAATTCTGGGACTCAGTCAATCACATCTGGTACGATGCTGAAAAATTTAACTTTACTGTCCGAAAGTTCCGGTTTATAAAAGAGGCTTTTCAAGACTAATTTCCTTAAGTATATTTTATTTTTGCGGCGACTTTTGTTAACTATTTTAAAGTCAACCTTTTTGCACTTCAGCTGGTCAATTAAACAGTTTACATGTAAATTAAATGGAAATATAGAACAAAAAATATAGGACAAAACGTACCCTTTTCCTTCGAATTAGCGCTCATATTTTTATTTATATATATATATATATATATTTATTTATATTTATATTACTTCTACTAATGATATTATTATTAAGAATAGTATCTGCATTAACGCTACTCATTAAATTTGTTTTACAATTGCTTGTGAAAGCAGCGCTATTAATAAATCTTGATTCGTTTCCCAAATGGAGATCGATCTCACCCAGAACGGCATATCGATTGCCATCAAGATCCGTGTCTTTTGGGGTTTCAGCATTTCCGGGTCTAATGTTTCCAGCACCTGTATTGCTATTTTTTATTTTTTTAATTTGAGGAGCCACAACTCTCTCCTTCTGTAATAGATACTTCAGAATAATCCTTTCGCGACAACACGACATGAATATCACTAAGAGCTTCCAGTGAGTTGCAGTTACCAGCATTAAGCCTGAGGGCAGCCGATTTGAGAGCATATGCCAAGTTTGAATTTTGTTTAGGAGAGGTTGTTCGCGTGTTTCCATTTTTTGGGTTTTGGAGCAGTCGAAGAGATCTGATTTTCACCAGAAATACGAAAGAAATTATAGTATGATAATTCCCAGAGAGGAAATAATAAAAGCAAAGACAAAATTGATGCCCCTTGGCAATCATTTGAAATTTTATATTTAACAAAACTAAGAAGCGGGAAAACACAACTTACTACGATGAACTCGAATTCCGGAATCCGTCAAACAAGTCATTCTTAGTGATCACATGTTCTAAAGATTCAATTGTTGAAATTATACTTGGAAAAAATAACTAATTGACTACTGTCTCTCATAAATGTGTTTTATGATGCATTTCTTCAATGCATGCATAATATGAGTTTCTTGAATGAAAACGTCGCCAACGGAATTCAGCTTTAGTAATTGAAATATATCGATTCTGCCGCTAACTTCTATGAGTGACCTAACTTTGAAAGATAAATGATTGGGGCATTTATGGACCATAAGGTTGGTGCACTTCTTGTAACAAACTAATGCAAAATTTTTCGCTTCTTACTTTGATAATGTTTTGTATATTGCGAGAAATGATATCTTCTTATCTTCTAGAGTAAGTTCTTCTGGTTGGCAAATAAGTTCTTCTTCAAGAAGGTTTCTTGATTCAAGAAGGTTTACTTTAAGGCAGTGCTCGAAAATAACTCTTATTTTCAAAACTTTTATTTAAAAGTAAACTTTTAACTTTTATTTTTAAAAGTAAAAGTTTACTTTTAACTTTTACTTTTATTTTTAAAAGTAAAAGTTTACTTTTAACTTTTACTTTTATAAATAAAAGTTAAAAATTTACTTTTACTTTTTTTAAAGGTTTTTTTAATAAGGGTTATTTAAGACTTTTTCGTAATAAAAGTCTTTTGTTGATGAGGTGGATGGTGGTCAATACGAACTAACATTGTGCTACGATATGATGAAAAGAATGGATCTTAGTTGGTGGGTTGGAAGATGCAAATATATAGAAAATATTGAAAAATAAATTTTTTACATAGTAATAATATAATAATTTTTTACATAGTATATGTAAAATTATTTATTATTAAAAAATAAATTATAAATAAATTATGTAAAATTATTTATTATTATTACTATGTAAAAAATTTTTACATAGTAATAATAATAAATAATTTTACATAATTTCATACAACAAAGGTAATTAAATATCTCAGGCAATATCGTAAGCATTCCTCCGAAAACCATACTTCCAATCTTCAACGAACAAATCGGCACATATACATAATAGACTACATGCCATATAAATGAAGATACGCATCCATAGAGATAACAGGAAAAAGAGAGACAATTTGAAAGAAAGAAAAGAATGTCAGAAAGAACGAACGATCTTTTGAAAATTCATAACCAAAATACTTAATACTTGGTTCTTGAAAAATGCCCCTTCCGTCCCTTGTGTGCGCCACATCCACCACATACCGTGTCCCAAGCCCAATTCATGGCCTTTGACATTGAATAGCGCAAAATAGTTTGTGGCCACTCCCCTTCCCACCTGGTTTTATATCCGTTTCGCAACATTTGCTACCAATTGACGCAAAGTCACTTTTTCGTAAGAAACGCCCCTTTGGCGGTATAGAGTGGCACCCGCGCACTTCCCACTATGTAAAAAAATCTATTTCTCAATATTTTCTATATATTTGCATCTTCCACCCCACCAACTAAGATCCATTCTTTTCATCATATCGTAGCTCAATGTTAGTTCGTATTGACCACCATCTACCTCATCAACAAAAGACTTTTATTACGAAAAAGTCTTAAATAACTCTTATTAAAAAACTTTTAAAATAAAAGTCATTGAATAACTCTTATCGAAAAACTTTTAAAATAAAAGTCGTCGAATAACTTTTATCGAAACACTTTTAAAATAAAAGTCATCGAATAACTCTCATCGAAAAACTTTTAAAATAAAAGTCATTGAATAACTCTTATTTCATGACTTTTATTATAAAAGTCATAAAAGTTTCGACCTCTGCTTTAAGGTCTAACTTTCAAAGATACTGAAAAGGCTCGCGAATGATTTGTTAGGTTTTATGAGATTTGAGTCAGAAATTGATTTTAATACATTTTCTGAAGTCAAATCGTTTCTTTTAGAAGACTAATTATGGAATTTGTTCCTGCTGTAAAAAATTTTTTTATATTCAGTACATCCTCTGAATCTTGAGGGGTGGCCACGTTGTTGGCAATTTACGCAAAAAAGTATATTAGTGTTATTGGAAACAAAGTTATATTCCTCGCGTTTATGCGTTTGGTCGCATTTAATACAAGAAAAGGGTTTGTTGCAAGTTTTTGACATACGCCCTCATTTTTCGCGATGTCAACATTGTCCTTTTTTTCAGCATTAATATCCTAAAGTTCTGTTTTATAAAAGACGCATTTTGAAACTATTAACTTTTAATTGCTTCAGAGTAAATGAATATGATTGCACTCCCTTCAGACGTAATAATTCCAGCATTTCAAAATATACCGAATCGTCCCTTAAGTATAGTTTTCTTTTGCGACAACTTTTGTTAACTGTTTCCAAGTCAACATTTTTGTACTTAGCTGGTCAATTAAACATTTCATATCTAAATTAAGTAGAAATATAGGAGGATAAAACCCACCCTTTTCTTCTGAATTAGCGCTCATATCTTTGATATTGCTTCTACTACTGGTATTATTATTAAGACTATTGTCTATATTAACGCTACTCATTAAATTCGTGTTACGGTTACTTGAGAAAGCAGCACACGTTTTCCAACTGGGGATCGATCTCACACAGAATGGAAAATCGATTGCCAACAAGACTGGTGTCTTTTGGAGTTTCAGCGTTTGCGGGTTTAATTTCTACAGTATACGTGCTTCTCTTTCTAGCTTGTTTTATTTGAAGAGTCACGAGAAGTCTATTTCTTCTGGAATAGATCCTTTAGATAATTTAGATCCTTAAAATAATCAATTGGAGCCGGCACGACATGAATATCACTAAGATCTTCCAGTGAGTTGCAGTATTAACCTCGTGAATAGTCGACTTGAAAGCCTCTCACAAAAAACAGACCTATCAGGGAATTTTGATTTTCACCAGAAACTTGAAAGGGATTGCATAATTTTAGGCGGGAAGATAAAATTCCCGGCGTGTAGTGTATGATTATATTAGAGCGTTTTCAACAACATTAAGTTGAGCCAAAAGGTATTACTTGTCCACACATTCTTTTTATAAGCTTACTGAAAGAACAGAAACAGAACAAGATGAAAACGCAATGGTGAAATCAAAGCCCGTTTTGGAGCCCAAAGGTTCGTAGCAAAAGTAAACATTTTTTGTTATTTGTTTTTTATATCCAATTCCCTTTAAAAATGGGGAAAAGGATATATTAACGTTGATACTAAGTTTGTAATGCAGTGAATGAGCTACAATAGATATAGAAAAGTATATATATATTTTGGCTCAGAATGATCCCCTGAGTCGATTTAGCCCTGTACGTCCGTCTGTCTGTCAGTGGAAATGACGATTACAAGAGAACGAATGAAGCTATGATCATGAAATTTGGTATGAATATTTCGTGTTATGGTAAAATGGGCGTGGTCCGTCATCTAGAGACAAAATTCGTAAAGGCGTTAAAATAGAGATATTGACATGAAATTTTGCACAAATATTCCCCTCCCATCATAGGATGGGTGGTGTTAAAGAATGGTTGAAATCAGAAAACTGCCACGCCCACGCCTCAATTAAAACTGTTTCACAAAAAATAAGCGTTAAAAAGAAGAAATAAAGCACGAAATTTGGTACGAATGTTCTCTGTCATAACAGGCTGGTTATAAATGTAAATATAATAATTTAAATATAAATATATAATATATTTAAATAAGCCGCCGCCGCCATTTTATTTGGACGTTGTTATCAAGAGATTCGGGAATAGAATATATATACTCCGGCCAGGCCGAAGGTAACGTTCTTACTATTTTGTTATTAATTTCATAACATATGGAGTTCTCAACTTATAAAACAAATAAGTGTAGATGAAATATTGAGTTGTTTCTTGTGACAATATGATGATATGGTGATGACGACAATATTTTCATAAGTCAAGTTAAATTTATTGAGACTTGTGATAAGCATTATTATAAATACTCCAGAAAAGCTAAGAGAAATACGATAAGGGAAATACTTAGAACTACTAAGTAGCTTAGAAGTAGAAATACTTATAACTAAAGTATATTTTAAAAATATTATTAAGGACTACTTAATGTTTAGCTTGGATTAAGAAACTAAATTATAATCAGGGATTAACCTCGATGAATTGATGTCGCTAATTTTAAAAGAGTCTAAAAAGGGTTCTCAAAGTTTATATTTCATAATTTCTAGATAAATTTAATAATATTGCTAAAAACTTTTTGCCGAAGTATTATTACCAAGACAATATATGCCATCCAAGAAGAAATCTTTTGATTCTTTTGCAACTGTTATTTTAATTCAAAATTGCAAAAATTATAGAATGGCTGTGTGGTTTTCTTATAGCGATGGTGATGGAGTTTTATGTTTTTAAAGGTCGTCATTTTTCAAATTGATTTTATTTCTAGATTTTGAATTAGCTTCTCTGATAAAACCAACGTCGATGTAGAAGTTTTCCAAAGGATTATTAAGTGAATCATTCTGCTTTGGCCAACCCAAGTCCTCTATTAAAAGCAATTAAATTTATGGATCATAAATTTCCTGGATTTTTTACAGTAATATCAGACAATTTTGTTTAGTGTGTTCTAAAGATATGTTTTGTAATTTCTTGACAAATTACATATTTTTGCCTCAAGGGACAACGTTACCGGTTCGCTCTCCATGGAAAGTGCAGCCACGCTCAAAATATAAAGTAAAATTACTCTTCATAATCAATTTTCATACCCGACTATATTTACTTTGTACTTCCGTTTGTTAGGCATTAAAGGAAGGCGTGACAGATATACATAGATGCATATATCCCGATTCAGAGACAGACACTGATTAGACCTGTCCTCTTATTTCATCCATTTGCTTATTTGTCTATTTGTCTGCCTGCTGAAATCACGCTAAAAGGAGATTTAATAGAGGTATTAGCTCCCTGAAGCTGTTACGGTTTTATCTCAGTTTCTCCGCTCGTGGAATAACTTTGGGGCCATAATTGCATTTTCAATATAATATTATTTTCACATTTCATTCGCAAGTTTTAAATGACATTAATTGTGACAGGGGAATTATATTCCATAATCTTCCTGTGATAACAAATAATTACAATGGTATAACTTAATTAAATAATTACCAGGAATATCTTAATGGTATTAAGGTATAAGGAAATGATATTGCACGTTCAATTTCATAAAAATTCTCAGTAACAATTTTAATGTTTAAGAAGAAGCGTTATTGCAAAATAGACTGCTTGCAATAAAATTTAATCTTTCATTTATGATACAATTTATTGAGACGAGTTTTTTTGTTTTTGACTTAAGTGAGGGTTAGGCGGACCTTCTCCAGAATACGGATAAACTTTGCCCTTTGTTATATACTTTATTTTTAAATAAATTCTGGAGTCTAATAACTTAATCGAATTCTTGTGAAAGTGCTCTAGTGAGTGTATACTAGGAAAATATTAAGAAAAATATCACTGTATTACATTATGATGATCAGAATGATAATGATAATGATAAGGATCTTTTAATTTAGCCCTTAAAATCGAATCACATGAAATCATCCCTCCAGAATGTTAAAACTGTCTGAACAAAATTTAAAATTCAGAATTAATAAAATAATGAAAGAGCATTAGTCAGTAAAAAATTACTAAATGTTGTAAATGTTGCGTAAGTATTGATATTTGTCAACCCAGTCATCTGTTATATCCAACATTTTCTATAGATCAGAATAGCTTTCTATATGATTGCATAAAGAATTACAGAGAAAAATAGTATAAAATTTTATGTAACACAGAGAAAAATAGTATAAAATTTTATGTAACTTTTGTGTGACCTTCATTCATTAAAAAAATATAATAACCAATAATTTGTCATGACTATGAAGTGTCTTGTCATAAATTCGAGAGGGAAATTTTGTTGAATTTATTCATGTTTCGTGTGATACTAATAAATTATATGATATTGTTTGTTATTGTTGTTGTTTTCTTTTGATTGAGCTCAGTGCGATTGTGTGTTTATATTGTAGGCTAATGTTTGTGTTCTATTCTTGTGTTTGTGCTTGTTAATTTTATCATTATTATCTTGCTTGCTTTGTTTAAAGTTTCCGCGTTTCTCCTTTTATTTGTTTAAGCCACTTTTTTATCTTCTTTTATTATTATTTCAATCTTTAGCGCTTAAGTAGCGCACGAGAACAACAAGCAATAGGCTCTATTTTTCATTGCTTACTTATTCATTGTTTGTTTCGCTAGTTCTTGTTCTTCTTCATATCTTATTTATATCTTGCTCCACGCAGTTGGGGTTATTAAACCGTTTGTTTCGCTTTGTTTTTATTGTTGTTGTTGTTGGAATAGTAGTAGTAGTGCTGGTGTCGTTTATGATTTCGTTATTCTTGTTGTTGCAGCCGCAAACAATATGCTATCCTTATATTTGTTCAAAGAAAAAAGCCTAGAAATTTTCCAAAATGAAATATAATTGAATATGTTTACGAGCTCGTTGACACCTTTCTTTTATGAGAGAAGCACAATATGTAAGCACACCTATACACTTTCTGTGATTACAATAGTTTCCTTACTCTGTGAAAGATATTAAAATGAAATAAATCCCATATCCATTTTGAGTGTGAGATAAAACCCACTCTAGGAATTATATCATTTAGCAATTTAGCAAATTATTTGGGAACTTGAAAATTTTGCAAATTGAAAATTTAAAAATATTCATATAATGTGTCTTTTAAATTTGGGATTTAAAAAATTTATAATCAATGTAAGCGTTAAATTGAAGAGATAGGATTGAACGAGAGATAAACACTAGCACGTGGAAAAATGATCTGGCATGACTAATTATCAGAGGGTAAAAAATTGTGATTTGTAGAAATAAAAGATTGAAAAAGGAAATTAAACAAAATGTTTTCAATCATTCGAAACATGATTTATCGCAAAAATTTTCTTTTCGATGATTAAAACAGAAGCCTTATTGTTCTGTTTTTCTTGAACAATATGAGGACAACAAAGACAACAACAAAAACGGAAACAGGAGCAAAAACCATTATAACAGCATTCACATTAAAGTGATTAAAATGAGTGGTATCTCATTACGTTAAATGAATGTGCGAGTGTACTCGTTAAGTCTGTTTTGTTAACAATCGTTTACCACGGCTTATTTTTAGTTCAGAAAAAATAGAATATTGTGTCATAAAACAGAAAATATCTTCATTACAACAACACTATTATTGATATTAACATTGTCGTTATAAGAAAAATGTATTAAAAGTGAATGATTAACAACAACAATAACAATGACAATAACAGCTGAAACACCGCATAGGACGATAACAATAATGGTAAAAGCAACGGTGACAATATTAATTCAAAATTTTCTTTTAATATCAAAGTGAACTCATTATGTGCGAAATGTATGGTTACGGTATCGAGATGTTAACACAAAGCAATACTGAGAGCAACCAATAAAAAACATTGTTAGTTTTCAACGGAAATATGCATGAAGAAGAGAGAAGCAAGCACGGAAGGAAGGACAGAAGGAAATGCGTATGATGATAAATATGGCCGTATCGAATGACATGGCATTTAATGGTTTGAATATTCCGTTTAGGTGTTTAGAACGGCGGTTACACAGGAAGGTGAAGGCGGTTACACAGTAACATCTAACAATGGCTGAAGTAACAACACCATTCACACCAATGAACACTACATAATATCATGTTACGGTTTATGTGTGTGTGTGAGTATTTGTGTGTGTATGAACGAGTGCGGACACGTGCATATGTGCGATTTTGTATGTGATTTTTAAACTGTGGCGATAACGACTATAAGAACACGATCTCATAAATGTCTTTCTGTGTAAAGAACATAAGCCAGCATGTTGTCGGGCATACAAAAACAAACAACGCAAACAAACAGACATTGCCTTTTTCTATCATTTTCCACTTCGATGCTAAAAAATCAGTGTAATTTTATGTGCCCACAAGCACACAAACGCATACATATACACACTTGCACACAAACACACACTACACATGCACATACACATACACATCCACACATATGCACCTGCATATTTTCACATAGACTCAAACATACATCTTTGGTTACTTGCTAGTAATTGTAGGTGTGGTCTTTACGTATCTATGCACGTATTGCAACTATTCATGCGTTTATCTATCCTTGGTCTCGGTGCGATGACATTCATGACATGGGTATGAATAGCTTCCATAAGAAAAAAGGGCACACATTCAACATATACAAAAGGACGATTTTATAAATAACAATTTTACAAAAGGCAATTTGAAAAAAGCAATGAAAAAATAAGTAAAAACAAGAAAAAAAATCATAATGTAGAAAAAAGTTCGATTTAACGCGGCTAATGAACTTCTTCCTTCTGGACGATGTTTTCCTTAAATTTTTGTATCAATTTTAAAATTAGGAGGTGTTTCTTTAGACTGTGTGCTCGTTTGCTTTAATTTAGATCGAAATATTGAGCATTTGAAATGCGATGTATTCAGACACTTACGTCTAAATCGATTATAATAATTATGAAAATATTATGCTAGCTCATTTAAATGAGAAAGAAAATTAATTAAATTAATTGCGAAAAGATAATCCGAAAATGTGCCGCGAAAATGCATCTGGTTTGATCAAGCATGGGTCTATATCAATAAAATCTGCTATCAATAAAATCGGGAATACATTCTAACAGAAAATATCACATGTGTTCATTATTCTCTGATTCAATGCAGTGCACTAGAAACGAAGTTTCAAAAAACTTATTCTGTTGGGGCTATTCAATTTTTCCCCAATTTTCAGAATTATATCGTACGTCCTACATGGAGTAATATTCATGTTGTAAAAGTCGACGGTAAGATGACGCTTTCTAACTTGATTTGGAGGAGTCAGAAGCAATTACTGCCAGCTTGAGAAAGCACTCGATTTCGCATTTTCGGTTTAAGAGATATCATATACCTTAAAAAATATTTCTTCGTAAATCAATTATCTACCAAATTTTTTATCAATGACTATCTGTGTTTTCTCATTTAGTCTCTTCTCCTATTTGTTTAACAAGTGACGCGCTATATATAATTGCCGCAATGAAAACTACTGCAATCTGAACTGAGTTGAGCAATTAAAATTTTGTAATGACGTGCGGTTTTTTCTTCGCCGAAATGAAGGCGATGTCCTTGGTGTGGCGATGTCGTTTGGAGGCCTTCTTCTACAGCTCTGGCACAATTTTTCATTTTAATTTTCATTTCTTCTAGTTGGATATGCGCTTTGCTTTTTTGCATTTTCAGTTGCCTTCTTTTGCTCTTATTTTTTTTGCTCCTCACTATTGCTTTTCCGCTTTATTTACCACGATTTGCAGTTTCTGTTGCATAAGGTTTTGTGTTGGGGCTATGAATGGGGCATACACATACATGATCGCTCTGCTAACTCATATCCCTAGCAAACAATGATGTCCATCGTGCCTTCTTCCTACAGCGCCCGGATGAAAGCTGAGAGGATTTATTTTCCACGCTTTCGGTTAGACTAAAGTCTAAGGACACCACTTCAGTGCATAATAAATTCAGATGAAAAAGAAATCAAATTTCGCCGGTTCTTTTTTTGTTGGTTTCTCACCTTTTCATTTTGTAATAATACAATCGCATATATTTAATGGTTAATGAGCTCTCTCGCATCCACTTGGTGCTAGCCGAAATAAGATGACAAACACCTTATTTTTTCTTTACTCCTATAAATTCATCATAACGTAAATGCAATTTCTTATATAATTTCTTATATAATTTAGAATATTGTACAACTGTACGAGGATGTTACTATTCATTCCTGAAGAACTACATATAATTGGTTTGGTTGGCTATATATATATATATATATATATATATATATATATATATATATATATATATATATATATATATATATATATATATATATATATATATATATATATATATATATATATATATATATATATATATATATATATATATATATATATATATATATATATATATATATATATATATATATATATATATATATATATATATATATATATATATATATATATATATATATATATATATATATATATATATATATATATATATATATATATATATATATATATATATATATATATATATATATATATATATATATATATATATATATATATATATATATATATATATATATATATATATATATATATATATATATATATATATATATATATATATATATATATATATATATATATATATATATATATATATATATATATATATATATATATATATATATATATATATATATATATATATATATATATATATATATATATATATATATATATATATATATATATATATATATATATATATATATATATATATATATATATATATATATATATATATATATATATATATATATATATATATATATATATATATATATATATATATATATATATATATATATATATATATATATATATATATATATATATATATATATATATATATATATATATATATATATATATATATATATATATATATATATATATATATATATATATATATATATATATATATATATATATATATATATATATATATATATATATATATATATATATATATATATATATATATATATATATATATATATATATATATATATATATATATATATATATATATATATATATATATATATATATATATATATATATATATATATATATATATATATATATATATATATATATATATATATATATATATATATATATATATATATATATATATATATATATATATATATATATATATATATATATATATATATATATATATATATATATATATATATATATATATATATATATATATATATATATATATATATATATATATATATATATATATATATATATATATATATATATATATATATATATATATATATATATATATATATATATATATATATATATATATATATATATATATATATATATATATATATATATATATATATATATATATATATATATATATATATATATATATATATATATATATATATATATATATATATATATATATATATATATATATATATATATATATATATATATATATATATATATATATATATATATATATATATATATATATATATATATATATATATATATATATATATATATATATATATATATATATATATATATATATATATATATATATATATATATATATATATATATATATATATATATATATATATATATATATATATATATATATATATATATATATATATATATATATATATATATATATATATATATATATATATATATATATATATATATATATATATATATATATATATATATATATATATATATATATATATATATATATATATATATATATATATATATATATATATATATATATATATATATATATAATATAGATATTTTAAAAAAAAAACGAAGTTCAGTTTCGACGTATTTCGACAGAACGAGACAGAATATTAAGGTAAGATTCCGAATAGGGCCAATGATTGGCCTTATAAAATACCTAACGAAATACGCTGTGATGTAATATATAATATTGTAGTATTAGTGTTAGTTATCTATTTATTCTGCTTATATCCATGGTCTCATTTGAAGGCCAAAATATGTCTCCCCATTGGCTGATACTTATCTTATCGCAAAGTTCAGTGAAATTTTTAAATAAATGTATCTTTTATAAACTCTATTATTTAAATATTGCTTTCGGAATGTGGAGCACAAATTGTGTTTATATAAAAAAATTCGTCAGACAAGCGACACCACGATTTGTTTGCGGAATGTTCTTTTGTTTAGGTGTTTGGATCTTTTTCGAGGCTTTGTTTTTAATAGCGATATTTAACACTTTCTCCATTTAACACTAGATAATACATGAACTTTTATACATTTATTAAATATATTTATATAGCTGATATCCTATTTTTTGGTCATAGTGGGCCGTCGGTGACAGTTAAAACTGTGAGTGAAATTATGCATACATTTTAAATTAATTTAATGAATGAGTGAATTAACTTTTTATACTTACTTTACGTTTATGTTACTTTTAGTTAAGTGAAGGAAACGGGTCACCGGTTGTGAATTCTCTAGCGTTAGTAAAACAGGTAAGTGATTCATATATTTATTACATTTATTAATGACACGAAAATGGTAAGAGAAACGTTTTCAGATATATGAAAACTATATTAATCATAATTTATAGTAAAATAAAGATAGCTTTAAAGGCTCTTGAGATTTGGGAGTAGAAATATTTACTGTAAATATGGTAAATCGGGGTACTGGCACTCCCTACTTTTATACCCTACACCCGAAGGGTTTAGTGTATATTAAGTTCATTCCTCCGTGTGCAACGTTTATGAGAGGGTGAAAAGGGATATGGTCATGAAATTATGTATCCATGAAGTCATAGACTCAAACAGAATTGATTCACAGCCTCAATAATAAGGTACTTATAGACTCAAGTATCAAGTACCCATAGACACATAGATTCTATAATGAAGTATTCATAGAGTCAGAGAATCGATAATAAACTATTCGTACATTCATAATTCTTATAATGAAGTACACAATAGTCACAAAAGTATCAGGTATTCAGAGATTCAAAGTCTTAGCAATGAAGTATTCATCGATCCCTAGGTATAATAGATTTATAGACTCGGTAGTAAGGTCTTCACAAACTCGTAAACCCAAATCACGAGGTATTCATAAACTCATAGACTTCATAGATTCAGTAATAACCTAACTGAAACAAGATATATTTTATTACAGTCATTTGTAGAACTCAGAAATAATGTGAATAATACTTAAAAGAGTCGCGTTAAAGTAAGAAAAGCAGAAAAAAGGGGAATTCATTGACTCCACTGCAGCTAAACGCTTTAAAATAGACATCAAGCAAAAAAATTAATCACACTGCTGTAAAGTGAACAGGTGAAAGGTTGGTAAAATGGGCTAAATCGGACGAGGACCGCGCCTTCTCTTGATAATTAATATGAATATATGCACATACGAAGCTCAGTTCTAACGCTTGTGGAGCGGATTTGAACAAACACAATTTTATCCTGGGACTGAACCACAAATACGAAGTTATTTTACCAAAAGTGGGCATGATCCTCGTTTCTAAAAGGAATACGGATATATACTGTGAATGTAGGGTATTTAAGCTCCGGCCAGGCTGAAGGTTAATAGACTTACATTTTCTCAGAACTTAGAATAAGCTTGAAGTCAAGATTTTGTATTTTACGTTGGATCCTGAAAATGGTTTACCGAAATTAACTGTGCTCGGACCATCGATAACAGTGATCATGATTATAGAAAAATAAAAAAAATATTATTAATTTTTATGTGTTTATAGACCAATTTAGAATTCGTTAAATTGTGTGCTAGGATCTAAAGTTTTAGGCAAAAATGATTTCACAAGAATGGTCATATTCCTGCCACTAGTTTTCATAATTAAATAATACATTTGAAACGAAGAGGTTAGTGTTTAGAAGAAATTTTACTTCACCTTGAAAATCTGAATTCATTTCTGGCGTACTCTGTCACGCATATGTTGTTCAATAAGGAGTAACAAACAAATAAATAAGCCAAACAGGACAGGTGTGTTAACGAAGTACATAGAAAATTGGTATCTATAATTTTGGCTCTTGGGGTTTTAATTATCTGCCTTAATCTGTGATAGTCAGCTGTCAAATCGGTGAGGTTGGTAAAATGATTTTCGGTGTGCCTTATGTAAAAATCAATCAGAGGGAGGGGTGCGGGCGCGATTAGACTGATGTGTGCATCAGCTTCGATTATTATATTTTTTTGTTATATAAAAATACGTATTTATGATATTTTGTGTTACAGAAATTCTTTCATGCCTGCCACTCAGCTTTTAATGCTTAACAAGCGCAATATTAAAGTTCAGATATCCCCATCCCTTCTTATTCATACCATAGCATACCTACAAAAAACAAACACCGATTTCGTGACCGCGAAGTAGGTTAAATTAATAAATAAATGAAAAGGAGAAACAGACAAACATGCGACGATTGCAGCTTAATTAAATAAAGCACTGTTTGTCATCGAGCTTAAGAGATTTACTCATAACCACCACTGGCTTACATACTGTTTAACCATCAACGGCGGGAAATATTCTGTTTCCTCTTTGGGTCAACCGATTCTTTAGAGAATGCGTCAACAAAGTTATGTCCGTTCACTTTACAGCAGTGCGATTAATTTTGTTTTGCTTGAAGTAGATTTTAAAGCATTTTGCTGCAGTAGAATAAATATATTTCCCTATTTCTGCTCTCCTTGCTTTAACGCGATACCTTCAAGTACTGTTGACATTATTTATGAGTTTTACGAATGATAAAATATATCTTGTTTTAGTTAGTTAGGTTATTATGAATTTGTGAAATCTATCAGTTTATGAATACTTCGTGATTGGGTTTACGAGTTTATGAAGACCTTAATATTGTGTCTATCGGTCTGTTATGCGTATGAATCAACGAATACATCATTCTTAAGCCTGTAAATCTATGTATACCTAATACTTTTTCGACTACTGAGCACTTCATTACATGACAGTATGAATACTTTATTATTTAGTCTCTGACTCTATGTATTTGATGATTGAGCCTCTTAGTGTATGAGTACTTAATATTAGAGTCTATGAGTCTATGAGTCTTTAATTATTGAGACTATGAACCAATGAGTACTTTCTGTTTGAACTTATGTGACTACGAATACTTTATTGTTGTCTATGACTTCATGGATACTTAATTTTTAGGATGATAAGCTTCTGAGGAGTCCATTATTTGTTTTTACTTAAACGTGTAAACTTTAATCTTTATAATCTCTGAACGTTTATAACTTTAAATAATTTTGTCAATAAATCATACTATTATAGTTCTTTTTTATAAGATTCTAAGCTTAGATATCGTAAGGAGATTATAAAGCTAAAATCATTACTTTTTAATATGGTTGCCATCATGTTTTCTTTATAATCAACCGATCACCAAAACCTTCAGATTCTATTAGAGTTTTTTAATAAAATAAATTGATTTGACTCAAATTCTGCATTAATTTAATGATTTAATAAATCTAACGGAAAACACCTGTCGTTTGGCCAATCGTTAAAACCAGATATTTCAGACAGTGGACTAAAGTTATCGTTTTACATTCATTGATGTAGTTGCTGGGGTTTTGGTTTCCCGAGGTTTTCATCGGAATTTTTTCGTCGTAGTTTTAATTTTTTTAATTTAAAAAAGGATTATGCGGGAGAAAGTTTACCGTGTGTCTGGCTTGTAGAACAATCATCCGATAACGCTTGAGGTAATCAGTTAGAAAATTAAGATAATTATTGTCTAGATTAATAACTTCATTCAATGCTTTCAAATACGATAAATACGACACCATGATTCATGACTCATATACGACATACCATCCTTTAAAACTTTTATATAATAAATTTGTATTTTTGTAAAAAATTTAACTATATTCTCTAAGTATCGTAAAGTTCTTAAATTATCAATATTTTAAAAAATCCCAAGTTTCCTTTCTAATTCTATATTTCGTTATTACGTCATTACACGAAATTTTCTACGTAACTGTAAATGTGCAGTTTCCGTTGACGCATTCGCAATGATCGAATTTCCTCTAATTTGTCGCCTCTCCGGCTTCTCACCCGTTTTTTTATAAATAACAACCAACTTCAGCATCGATCTGTAAAATCGTTTGAATCCCGCATTCACCCAACCTTCAGCGAATGTCGTTACGTTTTATGTGACACATTAGGCGCAACCCCTGACTCTTAGGTAAAGTGTTGGTGTATGATGTGGCGGTTTGTGCGCTACTTTTGAAATGACCTCGAAATATAGGAAATCACAATATTTGCTGACAAGTCAATTGAGAAATTTTATTAAGGATTGTTGCTTTCGCTTATTCCAAACGATAGCTTCTCCTGCCTTTACAATCAACGAGCAAATTGCGAACGCAATCCTAAGAGTTCCATCATCGCAGTTGAACGAGGCGGAGACGTAGATAATATTTGCACGTAAAAGCCAGTAAGTGTTAGGGAAGAACAAATAGTCGATCGAATAGATGAAGTGTCGAACTTTTGAATACGGTTGTAGAAAGCTTGCCGGTAACTGCAAATTACATTGAAGTTGGCAACAATGGGGGAATAATGAAAGAACGAGAAAAGGAAAGTCAAAAGGAAACAGGAAGAGTTATCTTGTTATGAAAATAACAAGATTATTCGGAAAGGCCATCAGTGTTAGTACTAAATCTTAAATGTCGTTGAACAACAAATTACTGATCGATTTCAGGATTACTGAAAATTATAGTTATAATCACCGATGGGGATAATAATCGCTCGATTAATTCCAACATTTTGTTAAGAAACAGGTTTATTATTGCACTTATCTTTTCTTGATTAATTTTGATCTACTGTTCATGTTAAATGAAACCTTTGTCAAAAATGGCGATACATGGGTCGATTTACTGGTCCATTTTTAATCCCAACCAGCCTCTGCTGCCACGAATATCTGCCAAATTTCATGCCCTCTGCTTGGTTGCAACTGACAGACAGACGTGATTTTCATAGACAGACAGACAGACCGACAGTTGCATTAGTATGGATGAATGTGGCTAAGTCGATTCAGGAGATCATCCTGTGCAGAAATATATATACTATACTATGCCCGCAACGTTTCCTTTAATGCGTTACAAACGGAAGAGGTAAGCGATGTGCCTTTTTTAACAAACCCTAAAAAATCTTGCCACACTTTTTAGCAACTAATTTAGAATTTTATGACTGAGTTCATTTGCCTCACTAAAACTCACAACAATTATTAAATTATTATAAATCAAATTTCATGTTTTTGCTTTTTTATAAAGAGTTTAAATTTTTTACGAATAAGCATTTTTTCTTGTAGTTTATTTAAAACTACAAAAAATGCAGAGAATATTAATTTTAATAATTAAAGCTTTTTCAGAACTCCAATAAGTCTAAAAGAGCTAGAGAGACGATGAGTGAGAAAATAATGAAAAAATTTTGAAAAGTAAATAGAAAAAAGAATAAAATGTTTAAAAGTGAAATGAAATGAATTGAAGAAAATGGGAGTGAATAGTTTAAAAGCGATGAAGAGTAAATGCGAGAGAAAGAGAGAGGGAGAGAGTGATGATGAGAGTGAAAACATTGGAAAAGTGAAAAATAAATAGAAAGAAAAAATGAGATTTACCAATTAAAAATTTTGGTAGTTTGTTAATTAAAACTTTTTAGAGAAGTTCAGTGAAAATTTGAATCACTTAGATAATAATTTTCAATATAATAATTTTCATCATAATTTTTTTTATTAGAGTAAACATTTAATTAATAAGATTTAAAAATATTTTTATAACTTTTTTCTTGGTTTCAACGCTGGTAATTCTTTCTTATCTACAATATTTTTATTTGATTTAACTTGTAATTATATTTATAAAATTAAAGTCATTTCAGATATATATTAGTTCTCTAATTCCAATTTGTCCCTCCCCCAATTGTTAAGATCATAATTTGTTTTTGTTTATGCCCGCTTTATTATTAATTCATTATTATTAATTCATTAAGGTTTGTGGACTGAAGGAATAGAGGGGAAGTTAGAGAGACATTCAATAACACAGATATTAAAAATTATGAAGTGAAGGAGAAGGAAAATTAGTTTGGCAGTAATTTATGAGAATGACAAAGCTACTTTCAAAAATTGTGTGTTACTGCTTGCTTATTCCAGACTTGTTATAGATCTACATAAGACATCTTGAATACGAATCTAATATTTTCATATTTTAAAAATGTAATTTTTTTAAGAAATATTCAGGCACCGAATGGAGAGTCCGCGGTAATATTTGGGTGGTTCCATGCCGTTGCCTTTTGGCAACTGCAAAAAGAAAAAAAACAGTAAATCCAAAATAATTCCTTGCTCTCCAGATTCGAATAAATAAAACTTGCATACATAAAAGGCTGAACGACAGATAGCACAATGAGTTCAATTAATTGCAATGAATTTACTGAAGAGCTTTAAATGCACATATGCATATGTTTACAAACCTATTACGTACATACGAATATTGTCTATTGCTACTTTTTCTTTTTCATCATATATTTTTTAATGTTGATATTTTCGCCGATATGAGTAAAAACAGTGGACATGCAGTTGCAATTCGAAGGAAGTATTTCCATTTCCCTTAGGCAAATTTGAAACCCCTCATACATTTTTAAACTAAGTGAAAGCAGGAAAGCAATCATAATCGTGCTAAATTATTGATTTCTATTTATTACAGTACGTTCGCTATAAAATTGTGTCTTCAAATCTATTCGAGATGAAGGTGTCGTGTGCAGCCCTCGAGCGCATATATGATATACATATATTCTTTATAAGCAGGTTTATATGGCTGCTTATGTATGTATATGTATGTAAGCTTATATATGTATATGCGCGTGTGTGGATATGTGTGTATAATTTGAGGTATTGGTGTGCTATCCTCCTATATATTATGGCTTATAAACGTTGTCAAGTTGGCAGTCGCACTGGATATCTCTCCTGCCCACTTTAAGCACATTTCAAAAACCTAATTTGTCAAAGGAATTCATGAGTCTATTGGTGATGATATTGTTAATTTGACATAATTTCAAATTATTGTTACTTTCGCTTAGTAATTATCCATCAAAATTCATTTGAAAAAATTATAAGCACAATAATTACCAGCATCAACTAACTAACAGTATTAACATCACTAACGCAATATTTGAGCGGAATATTAAGGATAAAATTTATTAATTAATTCTGCAGTATATTTTATAAAACAATTTTTTTCCATAATCGTAAATTCATGACAAAATATTTCATAATTAAAAACATTTGTTAAGTCAACTTTTTTGAAAAATGTTTCCTCACTACAATGCTTTCCTTGTTCTTATTGAGAAAAGCAATTATTTTTAACTTTTCAATTAAACCTCGAAGTTAAAGTTAATTATGAAGCATATTTTCAGATTATAAATTTTTTCAATAAAGTCTTCAAAATTGCACAATTTATATTCAATCAGTAGGCTGCTTTTGTTTGATAAAAGGGAAAGCTGGCGTGTTGAGTCAAAGTCAAAGAAAATAAAATTTATAATTAAATGCAATAAAATCAAAATTAATCTTTTGTGTGCGTCTGCCTGAATTTCTCTCCACACTAATCAATTTAATTCAATTCACTTAATTCAAGAAACGATAAAATCTGGTCAACTTATAGATAATTAGACCAACATAAAAAGCTCGTTAACAAAACTTGAGTCAAAAATCTGAGCGCAAGCTGAGAAATTCCACTGTCAATTCGAATGTCGAAAGCTAAGACCCGGAATTCAAACTTTATCCTTAAATTTGTTCGAAAGTTTGATTAAAGTTATATTTATTGCTGCGAGTTAACGCTGATCCATTTAATGGTGCACCATATAATTCTTGGCTTAGTGGTGTATGTGTCAACAACAGATGTTCAACTTTTCAAATTTTAAGGTAGATTTCGAATATTCGTTCTTCTATACTTGTGCTTATTGATAGATAGCCCGAGTGAGTGGAGGATAGGACTAAATCGAATTAAAAGGCGATTCTGAGCTCAAATTTGATTGCCCAGATTGCCCATAATTTTTCACTACTTTAATAAATAACATTTCTTTAAAAATGTGATACATTTCTGTTACCTTAAATTAGAATTATTATTATAAAATATTATTATAAAATAACGACGAAGTACTAATGTATTTTTGGTGCCAATCACGCAACACCTATAGTATTTTGTCTCATTCGACCTTTTTACTTATTTTTTATTCGCAGACATTCAGGAGGAACGGAGAGTATGGTTTCATGACTAACCCGCGAATCGGGTAGAAATATTTAAGTCATATTTAATAAATTAATTTAATTATTCTACATTAAAATAATATAGTTGTCTTAATTAATTCAATAAATATATCTTGATTGTTAAACAATTTACAAGCACGTCAGTTTGAATTCTCAAAAAGTGGGCGGTATCTCCGTAGTACGTATTACGTTTCTATAAAAATTTGGAAATGTACACTCGATATTCACATTCAACGCAACGATGAAAATGTATTTCAAAAGTGTATACACACGAACGGAGAGACACAAAAATCGGTCCACATTTAAAAATTCACAGAAGCGTGATCCGCTGGGAAAGAAACAGATCACCTCTCCAATTTCTGTTTTATCAGAAACCTGACATTTTTAGAAAGAAGACATTTTTTTAAAGCTTTCATCGGGGAGGACGGGGGTGGTATGGAAATCTGCAAAACCCCAAATATGGTACTGTGTACATATATTCGTGTACGCGTCTTGTGGCTGTGGCTGTGGCAGCTTTTTGCGAAAAATCATGATTTTTAATTTATTCAAGGCTTTTGTGAATATCGTTCATTTTCCTTCAGGCCATTTATTCGGCTTGTAACAAAGTATAATTTGCGAATATCCTTCTTTATCTTGTGCCTTTTTCTCACTGACTTTCTTTATTAAAATTCATCCTATTCACGATTGGGTGATTTCGTTCGTTGTCGCCCTAATTTTTTTCTTAATTGTTATATTTTCCCTCTTTGACACAAGATTACAGTATTTTTGCTGATATTTTTTGAAAAGAGTTTTCAACGCGATATTAAGCGCCGTCCACAGAATATATGAAGAACCACTATAAAGCTTTCGAATACGCACCAGAGATTATTTCAAAGAAAATAATTTTACATCAAACCGATTTTCATGACTTGGGAGACCAGGAAAGGAAATTGCGCAGAGGGAGGGAGTATGAAAATGTAGAAAAAATGTAAATTATCATTAGTTCCCCTCGAAAAAGGAAAAAAATAAGTCTATTGGCGTCCTATATTTTTATAGACTTGCATAAATTAAAAAAAGAGAGCGAGAATGATATGATTAAGGCAAAGGGAGGTGTAAAATGAATAAAAATAAAAAGTATCTGAGGTATTAGAAAAACGGAATAGAATTTTAAATAGAAAACGTAGCTCCTTCGAGTTGGTCGCAAAGGGCTCTCGTGATTTTATGAAATTGAAAAAAGCATGAACGGTCTGAAAGAGCAAACACTGAATGAATTTTAAGTGGCAACGATAGAGCAAAAGACGGCTCATTCAATTCATTATTATTATTATTATTAGCATTATTATTATTTATCTCACTATTATTACCATTATTATTATTATTATTATTATTATTATTATTATTATTATTATTATTATTATTAGTAAAAATGCACTAATTCAAACTTCATTGCACTAATTAAAACGTTCCATAATTTTGTCCATGTCCTATAATTTTATTTGTTAAATTTAAATTACTATTTTGTTGGGTAGACAATTTTCATTTAAAATATTACAAATTACTTCAAAATATAAAAAATTCTCGGCCAGATATAATTATGGGAAAAGACAACTAAAAGATGCAAATGCAATGAATGACTTTCAAAATCAAAACTTCCGGTCGTACCATCGGTTTTATTACAAATATTTAATTATTATTATTTTTAATAAATATTATTACATATTTATCGGTTTTATTACAAAAGTTTAACTTAACTTTATCAAGTTACAAGTTTAACTTTAGAAGTATGTTTCAGCCCCATACCAAAATGCGAATTAAGCCCCAAAATTATCCCACTATATAAATGAAACTCAACTGAAATTAACTTAACCTCCGAGAAATTCCGCATCTTTAAAAGTTTGAATTTAATTTCAAAAAAAAGTGAATTGAATGTGAGTTGAATGTGGTTCAAGCCCCAAATAATTTCAAAACGCCGAAAAATATTAAAAAGGTTTCAAAATGCTGAAAAATATTAATAACCCCCAAAAGAAGAAATCGAACAAGGCCTATAATTTTTTCAGAGTATGGATTATATCTAAAAAATATAAATAATAATGTACCCCAATTCACCCCGGTTTTAAATAATGACTTTGCCGGAGTCAAACATTATTCACAGTAAGAATTAATAGTAACGAACTGTTCGAAGAAATTCAAGACATATCAATAAGTACTTGATTCTACATTTAGTATTACTCTACGTAATAATAAAATAACCCTTGGTAAACCCTCAATAGTAATGCAATAATCCTGAATTAAAAATTTGTCGCAGTAAACATTAATAATAAAAGTATGTTATTTAACAACAAAATTAACGTTAAATCCTCAATTCACAGCATAATTTCCAAAACTAATATCTACTTTAAGACACTTAAAGAAATTAAACCCTAAGTTCTTACAGTGAGAATTAACTCCCGATGAATTAAATCTCAAGAGATATAAATTAGCTCTCAATTTGAAAGAAACGAATGACTTAAGTCATAATCATAAAGACAACTCATAATATGTATATAACTTATATACATAATAATCATAAAGACAACTTCATTCACAATGAGAAATAACTCCCAATTTTAATGAATTTTAAGCCACTTAAATATTCGAATTTAATTGCAATGGAGGAATTGAGGAAATGTAGAGCCTAAATCGTTACGGAGTTAATTCAAAATTAATTTATACATCCCAGTTATCTTTTATTTTCGACAAAGTTTTGAAATTTTAACATCTTCCTGGTAATTTTGCGTAATATCGATATAGACCCTGTGTGATTGCGTTTCAGTAAAAATCAGGGAGTCGAATTTTTTAATTATTTGCTTAAAACACACACAAAGCAATTATTTCTTCTTCGAATCCATATTGATTATGCTAAATCCAAATTAGCCGTATAGAAAGAAAAAAAAATAAGAAGAACGGGTTGAAAAAATTGTGTATAAAGAGGAACGCTTGCTGTGCAGGCTCTAAATTTACATTACGTTCATACATTTTCATAGATTTTTATAGGCATAATTTTACGAATTTATACGAATGAGTATCTGGGAATGTATCTTTTTTCTTTCCGAGTATCTTTTTTCCTCCGGTACGCTGAGAGGTCGAGCAGATAGTTTGAGCAGATTTTCGCAATCCAGAATTTATTATGGTATCGCCGCCTTATTATTGTTTGACATATAAAAAAGTATTTTCGACACAATATTGTTATTAATATTATCTTGTATTATTATTTTGTATTATATTGACGTTTGGTAGTACGAATGCTCATGTACGCACATTATATTTACGTTCACCAACACTTTTTTTACATCGCCATAGGGGTTTTTGCTCAATCTAGCAAATTACGCATACGCAACGCAATATCCTTGAATAGCTCAATAAAAAGGCACAATTGGCTACATATCCATTTATTAATGTATGTGCGTATATGTGCCGAGTATGAGTAGATAAGTGTAGATTTATTCGGATTAATAAACCTCGGTTCATTCGTTTTATTGTAATCTCGTCTGGCAGAATATTCAGAATATCTTATTTCTCCTATTTCTTTTTTGCTCTTATTTCCCTTTTGCTTTTTGCTACTTCCTTCAACTTTATCCTTGTATTCGTATGTATACTACATTTGCTTCTGGTATCCGGACCTTTATATGGTGGTAGTTGTAGATGTGAAAAATTACACATGGAAGCAATTTTTGCTTGTTTGGTAGAAAAGAGTTTATTTTTCATCAGTAGCGTTTGTCAGAGGCGTAGAAGTTACTTAAATTTGAACTTTTAAAGGGCGTTTTCATAGGAGGAGGAGGAGGAGGATTTGAATTACAATAATTAATTTTCGGTTAAGTAATTTAATACTGTTTGTATAACGAATTCAATAAAAGACAACTAAATATACGACATAAAGATAAATCGTATATGTGCGTGAAATCTATCTTAAAGATAACTATGAAATTTTTTTTTCTACAATCGAATTGACGTAACAAAGAAATGAAATAAATAGTCCTTACCAAACACGCCCTAAGTAACGTCACAATAACTATGACAACAGCAGATATAACAATCACCATCATCATAGTCATCATAATCGTCACCATCATCAGCGCCATCGTAGTCGTCGGCCATAAGTTTAATGATTGCTGACGACGACAACGACGAACGCCATTATAAGAAATATAGTTGGAGAAAAGTAAAGAGAAATGATTGTGAAAGAGATTACGAAAAAATCACGTTAGAATTACTAAAAGTAAATAACGTAAAAATAAAAATGAAGCAATAAAATAGATGGGAGAACGGTAGTTAATGCTTGATTTTCATACGTTTGTTGTTACATCGAGCTTTTTGCTTTGGATGGATGGTCTCTTCAATATTTCGTTATCTTTTTTCTAAATCAAAATTTTTGAAAGCACCATAAGAGATCATTCACCCACCTCACGCCCCCTCCTGAAATGTTTTTTTCGAAGGCGACTAATTTGAACTCGTTGTAAGTTTAATTTAATGTCTAATTAGCGAAATTCATTGATACGTAAATTGACTGAATACTCTTAAATTGAAGTGGAGAAAATTTATTGGCAGACCCAATAAACTTTTGAAAGCCACTCTTAAAACCACTCAACCTATTAAATTTAACAGAGATCAAATGAGACTTTTAATCTTAAGTCGTAAATTAGGCTTTATTAGACATGAAAGTAAAAAGCTGGTTGCGGAAATAGAAAGAGTCCTAGGACGATTCCTGAATATCATCATAATCAGAGTTATGTCACGAACTTTCAGGAAATTTGAATGTGGATTTCGCTTTTAGTACTGGAACCATGGCGCCCTTGTTAGGACTGGTTGATTTCTCTCCAACCCCGTGGGATACATCCGTAAATAAAGATTATGAGAGAGTGTTATATTTGTACCTGTTGCATACGCGTTAGTGCAAACAACCGGTGTGCATTAAAATATACCACCCAACATTGCCACCAACTAGGTGGGAGTTACCCTTGTGTAAGTTTTGAAAAATTATATTTGAGAAAATTTATTGCTTCCGATGTCCCTGCTAGGATTGCTTTAAAAAGCTACATTTATGTAAATCATCAAACTCTATAAATTAGAAATGCTCGGCGCATATTTATAGACACACCCGCGCCACCATATATGTAATTCGTCAGTCTTAGGAAGTTTTAAAGGGTTCTACTCGTGAAAATATAATCTGGTCTTGATTTGGGCCCTAAACCTTACGACCATCAAACTCGAGACTCCAAGTTTCAGGGTCACAACCATCATATAATTTCGTTCAGACTATTTAAACTACTTTTATAACATTTGTCCCGTTTTGCGTACACAAAAATTTTATCTTAAAATACACCAATTTTTTGAACCTGCGGTGAATAAATTATAAGCTCAAAAAATTGTTTTTGTAATTATAGTGTGATAATGCAATTTTCACCTGATAAGGTAGCCCAAAAGGTCACCAGAAAAAATCAACCCAAAATGAAAGTAATCAGATATGAATATTTGCGCCGTCACGCTTTCTGCAATATTTATTTCTTTTATTTTTTATGCCCTACATCCAAACGGGTGTACCCTCAAATTTTGTTTTTCCGCTTGCGTGACAGTTATAGAAGAGTATATATATTCTTTTTCACTGTCAACTCCCAAGTCAGTTTAGTTCGTCTATTTGTGGAAATCACGATTACAGGAAAACAAATAGAGCTATCGTTATGAAATATGTTATGAAATTTCGCTGCCATTATTAAGAAAATTGAAAAAGGGCAAAAATCAAACAAATGGCACGGCAACTTCCTTATGATACAAAGTTGTAAAACTCCACTTCTCAGCCTATATTGGAATTTTGGAGCTGAACATATATATATATATATATATATATATATATATATATATATATATATATATATATATATATATATATATATATATATATATATATATATATATATATATATATATATATATATATATATATATATATATATATATATATATATATATATATATATATATATATATATATATATATATATATATATATATATATATATATATATATATATATATATATATATATATATATATATATATATATATATATATATATATATATATATATATATATATATATATATATATATATATATATATATATATATATATATATATATATATATATATATATATATATATATATATATATATATATATATATATATATATATATATATATATATATATATATATATATATATATATATATATATATATATATATATATATATATATATATATATATATATATATATATATATATATATATATATATATATATATATATATATATATATATATATATATATATATATATATATATATATATATATATATATATATATATATATATATATATATATATATATATATATATATATATATATATATATATATATATATATATATATATATATATATATATATATATATATATATATATATATATATATATATATATATATATATATATATATATATATATATATATATATATATATATATATATATATATATATATATATATATATATATATATATATATATATATATATATATATATATATATATATATATATATATATATATATATATATATATATATATATATATATATATATATATATATATATATATATATATATATATATATATATATATATATATATATATATATATATATATATATATATATATATATATATATATATATATATATATATATATATATATATATATATATATATATATATATATATATATATATATATATATATATATATATATATATATATATATATATATATATATATATATATATATATATATATATATATATATATATATATATATATATATATATATATATATATATATATATATATATATATATATATATATATATATATATATATATATATATATATATATATATATATATATATATATATATATATATATATATATATATATATATATATATATATATATATATATATATATATATATATATATATATATATATATATATATATATATATATATATATATATATATATATATATATATATATATATATATATATATATATATATATATATATATATATATATATATATATATATATATATATATATATATATATATATATATATATATATATATATATATATATATATATATATATATATATATATATATATATATATATATATATATATATATATATATATATATATATATATATATATATATATATATATATATATATATATATATATATATATATATATATATATATATATATATATATATATATATATATATATATATATATATATATATATATATATATATATATATATATATATATATATATATATATATATATATATATATATATATATATATATATATATATATATATATATATATATATATATATATATATATATATATATATATATATATATATATATATATATATATATATATATATATTATATATATATATATATATATATATATATATATATATATATATATATATATATATATATATATATATATATATATATATATATATATATATATATATATATATATATATATATATATATATATATATTATATATATATATATATATATATATATATATATATATATATATATATATATATATATATATATATATATATATATATATATATATATATATATATATATATATATATATATATATATATATATATATATATATATATATATATATATATATATATATATATATATATATATATATATATATATATATATATATATATATATATATATATATATATATATATATATATATATATATATATATATATATATATATATATATATATATATATATATATATATATATATATATATATATATATATATATATATATATATATATATATATATATATATATATATATATATATATATATATATATATATATATATATATATATATATATATATATATATATATATATATATATATATATATATATATATATATATATATATATATATATATATATATATATATATATATATATATATATATATATATATATATATATATATATAATCTTGTTATTTTCCATCCAAAACTATTATCTTAATTTTATTACATTATGTTAGAGGTTTCCCCCCATTTAATCTAGTTTATTTCATCCCTTCACATTTTCATTACTCTCATTCCTCGCCTCCCACCCGGGAACAAGTTTTCACCGGCAGGCAACATTCAGTTGGTCATGCTTTGGGATTTATTTTCCTCTCGACGTTATGACGAGCTGTAAAGATATCAGAAGCAGAAGAAGGAGCGGCAGGAAGATGAGAATTATCTGTGCTCTATTTGTGAAGATGATTCTGAAGCTTTCACTTTCATGGATGTTTATTTCTTTTATGTGTGCCTGTGTTTCTGTGAGCCACAATTATTGTGATTGCGCGCCACTAGAAAAATGGGTAGCACTTTACTTCTCTTATGCGCGAAGAACTTTAGATCGTTTTGCAAAACTAAGAAAGGGAATGACAGGGAAAATAGCGGTTATTTAAAAATTGTTACATAAAGACATTTTAGAGTGCGATTACCAATCCCGATCCCAACGGGTCACTTATTTGAAAACCTTTTACACCTTGTCACTTCGTAATAGTATTTCAGTAGTGACTTGCAGAAAAGCTGAATTTGTTAAGAAAAACAGTGTTCGATATTATTCGTATTTGCATCGCTCTTGTCCGAAATATGAGTGGTTTCCAATTGTGTGACTTGAGAGAGTGTAAGGGGTTGTTCTTGTTTTTATTCGAATTCAAATTCGCATTTGTGACTTGATTTTCGGCTTCAAGTCACAAATGTGAATTCGGATTCGAATAAAAACAGAAACAATCCCTTACAAACTTTAAAATCACAGAATTGGAAACCATTCATACTTCGGGACTGGGGTCTGACTAGACTGACTGGTATCTGTGTAAACTTACTGTTAGAAATTGTTCAATAATTTCAAATTTTTTAACTAATTTTCTCCAAAACTGTCTGATTAAACAGTCAAATTTCAAAACCATATTAAATAATATTTCCGGTTTCAATTCACAAACAAATATGCATGAAGCAGAAATAATATAACACTTCCTCTAACTGTTTGGAAATTTTTAAAAATTTGGATTTTTTAGAAAATTGTCTATAGCGTCTAAACGATCAGAAATGTAATCTTCTGTTCATACGCTAAACCATGTATTTTTAATAAAAAATTTAATACCAATACAAAATTAAGATTATTTTTTCCTCGCAATCTCCATTCCGTTGAGTGGATATTGATAAAGCTTTCCTACAGGGTATCCTAAACGGATGTCGTTTTTACACGAGTTTGGGCTTGAGTACACGAGTATTTGTATGTCACGAGTTTGGGTGAATTCATGTGTGCACATCTGTTTGCCTGTCACGTATAAATCTTGTCTATTTGTTGTTAAGCTCGTATTCATTTCATTTTCTTATGTATAATTTTATATTTCGTTAATATCTTGCTTTTCAAAAAATTATCACATTACAATAGATGATTTTAGTATTTTATATTTTTTTGAGGAACAAATAATTTTAAAGCTAACAAAGTGTTCTCGCTGAAACTTCGTCACCGTACTCAATATAAGTTAATATATAAAGTATACATGAATTGTTTTGTTTTCTGCTTAAAGAAAGAAAATTTTCAATCAGAAAAAATTACCCTTAATATTTGGAATCATATAATTTGAAGTAACTTTATTTGGATACTTGAAATAAATCAATATGTAAGCTTTAATCTTAACTTAGTTTCCCTAACGGTTTGTGTATGGATGAATATAATATTGTGTGGATTCAATTTATCTCAGTTCGTTAGTATTCAGTAATTCATTACTTATACTTTGAGATAGACAATAACCCCCATATTCTTCGCAAAATCTTCATAAAAGTTTTAGAAGTTTTGTAATTAATAATTAATCGGTAATTAAACTAATTAGAAGCTCATATAATTATTATAAAGAATTTTGCAGTGAGATAATTCTAATTCAACGATTTCATTCTTGAAGTAATTTAAAACCAATTTAATACGAAGGGGCAAAGTATCAAATGAAAGTATCAAATCGAAGGTCAAAAGTATTAAGTCGAAATGCCGTGTTTCAAGTTTTATCAAACACGTTTTGGCGTTTTTATCAATTTCTTGGATTTCTTAAAATTATTTTGTATTTTTTTACTTCTCCGTCGCATGTTGTGTGTAATTAATTAAAAAAATAGTCAGTTAATATGAAAGTAATTGATATTTCCAAGAAAAATAAATCCAATTACTGATGGAAAAATTAAAAACAAGAAATTTCGAAATAAATTACTACAGGATATATAAATACATAATTAAATTTTATAACAAATAATTAATTTATATTTTTAGATAAACAACCTGGAGAAATCAAAAGAATTTTGAAGAAATAATTTAGGTAATCAAACCATTAATTAGATATTATAATAACAGAGAAAATAACATATAACATACGAATAATTATTACTTATTATCAAAGTAATGAATGTTTCTAGTAAAAACTAATTGTAATAATTAATTAAATTATAAAAACAATAATTATATTGCAACTAGAAATATGCATGTAATGAACTAAAATTAATTAGTATGTTAAAAATAATTAATATTTCTACCAAGATTATTTCAATGCCATTAAAGAAATAAATAAAGATTAAAAGACATGAAAATTGTACTCAAAGTATTATACGTATATATAATTAATTAATTAATATAAACATTAATTGTATTTCTGATTGACTCATTATCAAACGTCTGGGGCGTTTGTTTCGTCTTGTTTATAATGTAGATCACATTTAATTTTATCTTTTAAAACAATAATCTATTTATAAGAACGATTTAAATGACTGTTTGTTATCTTTCATACTTTAAGACTTTAAGACTTATTTTTAACAGATTATCTCAAGGAGTGCAGAATGTAAAAAAGGTAAGAACTCTTAGACTATTCAAAATCATTTGTATTGAAGACTAATTAGCGTTGTAAGACTTACCTGAATTTCCCGTATATTTCGCAGCCTTCCAGTATGTTTGTGTTAACTTGGTGATTGTTGAAAACAATTTGATACCTTAAAACCAGGGTAGGTTAAAGTGGGCAGTCAAGATATATATGCATTATCAGTTCTTAATAGATTTACCAGAAATTTTTGCACAAAATATATAAACATTTCTCAGATAATGACAGATACCTTTGCCCTGGTTTTGAATTTTTTCTTACGAAGAATTATCCCAGACTTACCATTCGTTGGTCCAAAGACATTGCAATGGATAGCCAGAACTGAGCGGATAGATGGACACCACAAACTCTTATTTATTCATATAATTAAAAAAAGAATAAAAATCGAACACGAATAGTCTACGCTCCGCAATAAAAAGTTGAAAAGGCACCATTTATATCGCAAAATTGAGGCGTAATTATTTTTTAAATATAATAATTTGGTTTTCCTTTTCCGGCACAACCGAAATTTAATTTATTGAAATTTACCGATTTTACCGATGACGATGATGAATTTTGCCGATATAATTTAAATTAATTTTACTGATGACGCTGATGAAGATATGTTGATTGTATTGAAGCCTGTATTAAGCTGCGAAAATTTACACACTTTCACGTACACACGTCTATATGTATTCACTAAGTTTTCATTAAATCTAAATACGATGAAAAAGTAGATTTTTTTCCATCTCTCCTTTTCTCTGGACAGAGAGTTCATAAATTGACCGAAATAGTATCGGTTCTGCAATGACCGTTACGCGCAGTGCAAAGTCCTAATCGCGGAGAAATTGACAGACAACTGTTTGCTACCGTTGCTCAACACCGACTGTAAAACCTCACTGACTTCAGGAAGACGCTCCAGAATAACGTATGATGTCCTGGCAAGTCAGCAACGAACATGTTAGTAGCAATTTTCTTCCTTGCCGTGTTTTTGGTGCTGCCATTATGTTTATACCGTAAGAACGTAAGTGCGTAATTTGGTCGGGCCATTTTGGTCGGTTGGTTGATGGGAGCTGGCTTTACAGTTTAGGCGGGATTATTGTGGCGTTGATGGAGTCGTCGCTGTTCATTCTTGCTGTTCGCTTGAAATGTTGAGAATCAGCGACTTTTGTTCGGGACAGCAAACGACAAGGATTTTACAAGTTAGCTTTTACGAAACAACCTGCTGCTGCTGTCGTTGCTTATGTGTGCGTGTGTGTGCCTGTGTTTATGCGTGTTTTATATTGCTTTGCGGTCGTATTTTTTGTAAGAGCAACTTGTTAGAGAGACAGGCGCAGTGTTGAACACGTGTCTCCTTCCTGAACGATTCATTGTTGTTGTTATTTTCATAATTTTTGAATATTTGTTGTCATTGTTTTGGTCGTTGTCGATATTATTATAGTTGTTGTTGTTGATGTTGCTTTCTGTTGTTGAATTTTTTGTTGTTATCATTTTATTGTTATTATACAGTTACGATTTCTTGGAAAGATTTTAGGCTTATAAGCTTATGAGCGTTTAATGTACTTTGTTTGATGGAACACATACGAGCACACATGGTCGTATACAAACAAACAGAGAATCGAGCATACTAATTTACACATAGAGAGACATGCATAAGCCTGCACTTTAGCATACATTTTTACTTCTCTATTTGACGCAACAAATGGCCAATCGATAAGCATCGGATTTGAAGTACCGGAATTGCTGGTGGCGTTGGTTGTCCTTCGAGCTCTCTCAATTTCTTCTGTTCACTCTGGCTGCATGGTTTAACAATAACAACAACAACAATTGTCAGTCGAATTTATAAGCAATTTCAGATAACGCCAGCGATTTTATTTGTGTATGTGTGCGCGTGAATGTGTGCGTGTGTCTATGTGTGCGCCTTTGTGAAAGTGTGTGTACCTGTGTGTTTATGTTTAATGCTTTTGGTGTTCACGATTCACGAGAAAATATATTTATTGCGGGGAATTTAATAAATCGAGAGAGGAGTATTGAATGAACTCTGGCCTTTCCAGCCGGTCAATTTTAGAGTTTTTTACGAATATAGAATATCTCGTGTTTTGAATAGAATTATAAACATGTTACTGAATGGGCAATGAATTGAAGTTCACCGAACTTGTCTTAGCACACGAACTAATCAATGATTGAAAAATGTAGAAATAAATTTTGTTCACAGAAAATATCTTAAATAAAAATTTGTGGATATGCTAGATTTTATAAATAAGCTAAAACTGGTTTATTTTTAATAAAAATATTTTAGTCAGTGTTAAAAAACCGCTAGAAATTTTTTACAAAAAAGGAAACTAAATATTTTGTCTCGAAATTTCAGACTGTTCATTTAAATTTCCTCAAAACTTATTTTTTTATTAGAACTTTTTTTAAATATATTCAGATAACTACTATTAATAAATTTTTTATATCAAGAAATATCAAGTTTTGCAGAGTTTTGCTAACAAATTATAGCCTAATTTTTATATAAATGAAATATAGATTTCGAGTAAAGTTTATCAAGTATGAAAAATTTAAATAAAATTGGAATGAATTGGTAGAAATCTGTTCAGATATTTGAGAAAAATTTCAACAGAAAAAACTTTTTGGTGTTTTTGAAAATTCCAGAAGAAAATTTTCAAATTCTTCGATATTCCAAAATTGGCGATATTTTATTAACGTTAAAAATTTGTTTTTAAATTTCCTTTTACAAACACCAAATATTTTAAAACTGTATCCGAAAGATATTTTTATTAGGTATACAACAAAATTTAAGAGAAACTATATATTATTTTAAAGGAGAGGAGAGAAAAATGATTTACCCAGTGGAGCTCTAATGTTTTGCATTTTCTTTCTTTTCTTTTAAATTCTCCTTGATAGCTATACGATCCACTTACCCTTTTGGTATTCTAAACTACATGCCTTCGTTTTTTTTCAAACTTAACTAAAAACCATGTCACGAAAATGTTAAGTATATGATATTTCACAATCCGAAACTAAAGTGATTTCTAAGCCGAAAATCTATTAATTCTAAAGCCGAAAGGAATTGATGTTCCGGGTGAGATTATTTGCCATCAGAAATATTTTGAGAATTGCAAACAATCTGCCGCTGACAAATAAATGTAATGAACATTCTGAGAACATAAAAGAGGTGGATCAATTCCTTTTAAACAATTAATTCTATACAACGAAGATTATGATGATGATGATGATGATGACGATGGAAAAATTTATGTCATTCGTATAGGATGCCGTATGAAAATTGAATGCAGAAAATTCTATGGCAAGGAATTTTGCATTGATTCATTGCTATTATTTTCAGAAGATTATTTGTCTTGAAGTGTAAAATGGAATTGCAGAAATCAATAGGGTGTGGATTGTCGAAACAAAAAAAATATGGGCTAAAGACAGGATAACTTTTATCCAGCTTTTCGCTTTAGGATTATGTTCAATTTTGCACTGCACTAAATTCTAAAGTGATAAATATGTATCAGTGCAATATATATATATATATATATATATATATATATATATATATATATATATATATATATATATATATATATATATATATATATATATATATATATATATATATATATATATATATATATATATATATATATATATATATATATATATATATATATATATATATATATATATATATATATATATATATATATATATATATATATATATATATATATATATATATATATATATATATATATATATATATATATATATATATATATATATATATATATATATATATATATATATATATATATATATATATATATATATATATATATATATATATATATATATATATATATATATATATATATATATATATATATATATATATATATATATATATATATATATATATATATATATATATATATATATATATATATATATATATATATATATATATATATATATATATATATATATATATATATATATATATATATATATATATATATATATATATATATATATATATATATATATATATATATATATATATATATATATATATATATATATATATATATATATATATATATATATATATATATATATATATATATATATATATATATATATATATATATATATATATATATATATATATATATATATATATATATATATATATATATATATATATATATATATATATATATATATATATATATATATATATATATATATATATATATATATATATATATATATATATATATATATATATATATATATATATATATATATATATATATATATATATATATATATATATATATATATATATATATATATATATATATATATATATATATATATATATATATATATATATATATATATATATATATATATATATATATATATATATATATATATATATATATATATATATATATATATATATATATATATATATATATATATATATATATATATATATATATATATATATATATATATATATATATATATATATATATATATATATATATATATATATATATATATATATATATATATATATATATATATATATATATATATATATATATATATATATATATATATATATATATATATATATATATATATATATATATATATATATATATATATATATATATATATATATATATATATATATATATATATATATATATATATATATATATATATATATATATATATATATATATATATATATATATATATATATATATATATATATATATATATATATATATATATATATTAAGGAATCCTTGAACCGTGTAAAATGGATCGGGCTTTTATCGATTAAGGTTTAATACTCAACAGTATGAATAAACGAATGTGATCATGAAATATATTAAGGAATCCTTGAACCGTGTAATATGGATCGGGCTTTTATCGATTAAGGTTTAATACTCAACAGTATGAATAAACAAATGTGATCATGAAACTGTTATCCTTGCAACCGTAAAACTGTTCCCAATATTTATAAAAATATACATACCATTTTGTCAGAACAGTCCCAGTGGAACTACACTGCTCACAGTTCCTGTCTTTTTCTTATGATGTTATTATATGTATTTTCATATTACGGATTCTTTTAGAAATATCTTGAAAGCTTTGAGCCGTCTCTTACGGACTCTTCATGTCAAGAGGTCATTGAAATTTTAAATCTCACGCACACGAAATATTTGACAATTTCTCTACCAAGAATGCTAGAAGGTTTAAATAATATTATACAGAACTTTATTATACTCCTCGGTAGAAAACGAAAACTATACTGCAACGGAACTATATTGTACCGCATTTAATTTGGCTTTGAGTGTACTTAATAATTTTCTTTCATACTCAATTCCCTCCCCGATATCTTTATATATTTATTAATGGTTCAAAATTATTAACCTCTAGTAGGAATAAACGAATATTTATAAAAAAATGGCAGATAATTATTTTTAAAAAGTTAGCACTAAGAAATGAATGTTGTGCTCTCCCAATTTTAAAGCAACCTTAGATAAAGCCCTAAAATCTTATTTATATGGTCTTGATAAGTCTTGATTCGCCGAAATTTATTCACTTTATCTGTAAATTTGTTTAGCGATAATAAAATGTAGCTATAATAAAAGGAGAGGGGATGATCCGTGTGTTATGTACTGAAATGTTAGAACGTGTAAAACGTACAGACAAGAGAATATTTCCAGAAATCTACGAATATTGGAAGAGCAGAACCGACCCTCACTCTGGGTGTATTAATAATTTTTTGTAGATAAGAGTTCGTTTATTGATAAATCTGAGTTCTTAGAAACTGATTTCTTTCGAATTAGATTGTACTAATCTTTATCTAAACAATATATCAAAAATTCGACAGATAAGAATATAGCCTTCATAGAAAATGATTACCTGACTTCTGGATTTTGCTATAAAAGCCAGCGAAGAAATCACAATTTTTTGTTTGAGACAAAATGGAAATTTCGATACCATTTATTTTTTCGCTATGTGGACTTTTGTTATTGGCGCCGGTAAGTCTTGAAATGATCAAAGTAAATAATTGCACAAAATAAATTTCCTTCGTTTTTTGAATCAATTTTTTTCAAATTATTTTTTAACAGATTGCGGTATTATCGGATGATACCACAACACTTTTGTCCACTGATGACACAACTTTACTGCCAGATACTACCGTTGAAGTTACCACAGAAGATCCTTTAACAACTGTAGTTCCGACGAAAGTTCCAGATGTTACAGCGACGTCCAGCCCAAGTGAGCCGAACACTAGTACGTCACAATCATCGTCCGTCACTCCAGATCCAATAACCACACCAGAACCAACCACATTAGAGCCAACTACACCAGAACCAACCACATCGGTACCAATCACATCAGAACCAACCACATTAGAACCAAACACGCCAGAACCAACCACACCAGAGAGAACCACACCAGGACCAACCACACCACTACCAACGACGCCAGGACCAACCACACCGGAATCCAGTACGCCGAAAGTGACGAGTACAGAATCCACTAGCACGACCACTCAATGGCCAGAAACAACAACTCACAAGGTTTGTATGATGACTTCGTTTATATTAGTTACATTTTTCAATTGAGTTACTATATTCTTCTTCAATTTCAGGGAAAACCACAAAAGATTTGCTGGAGAGTTGGAATAAAATGTCGCCCTAATGGTCAGTGCTGTGAATTCTTGCGTTGTCATGTCAACAATTTTTGGGTGTACACTTTTCGCTGTAGGCAAACACCCATTTTCCCCCCAAAGCCCATTTCCCCCCCCCCCATTTTTCCACCAAAATACTTTCTTAGGGTCTGAATTTCAAAAATATAAGAGCAACTCAAAAGGCTTTTGGAGAACATAATGAAAAAAAAACAATATGTGTGTTTGACAATTTTAAAATATGTTTATTAGGCTGTCAAAAATATAAGTTCTTAAATAAAAAATTTTGAAAACAATTTTAAGATTGAAATTAATATTAATTTGAGATTTTTTTAAAATTTAATAATGGAGAAATAATTGGCGGAATCAATTGCAGTTATTTCCCGTATTCTTTTTTGTTAAATTATTTCATTGAATGACTCAATAAAACACAATATATTTAGCACAAAATAATAAGCCTTTATGTTTACATGTTCCGGAATGGATGAATAGATAAATAAATTAGAAGGAAACCAAAATGATTAGACGTATTTAGAGCCTAGTCCAAATAATTTGGTTGCATGGCGATGCTTGAGATTTGTACCTTAAAGTATAACCATCATTTAGCATCATTTGTATGATAAATTATTAGCATCATTTGTAAATCTATATTTAAAATGTTTTGGGCCTCTAGAGGATCATAGTAGTAACGTTTTCTACGGATTTAAAGCTACTTATAATCTCATTATTTGTCTTTAAGAACGATCTCTGTACAGAATATTTTCTAAAACACAAATCTAAAACTTTATGTAAAAACCACATACACAAACTAAAGAGTTTTTGAATGGCTTGAAATTATTTTGTGAATAGGCCCGAATAGTACATAACTATAGAGGTCTTAATTCATAATAATAACGAGTTACTATATTTCGTTGATGGTATAGAATTATTAGGTTTAAGCCAATGCTAAAGTAAGCTTAAAAAGCTTGTTAGAATAAAGTTTGCTCCGAACTTTGTTATAACACAGTAAAAATATTAATGCATCTAATTAATAGTGGTTTTAAATATTGATGCATATAATTAATGAACAAAAATTGGGTCTACAAAGTATAGTATACAAAACTTAACAATAAAGAGAGTAACATACTTAAATAAAAACGAAGCTTAATACCGCTATATAATTATTTTATGGTACAGATATTTATTCACAAAAGCTTTGACTTCGGTAATTGGTGTTAATTTTGAATCATTTAGTCTCTATGATAACGTAACGAGTTTTATTGTAAATAAATAGTACCGTTCACAATCAAACAAAATTTCATGCGCAAAGTTTATTAATTCAAAACATTCATTTGTCCGCTGTCACTTTTCCGGATGCAGAAGTAAAAACATGTGTTTTAATGCCGTTTTCAACTTCTGAGACTCATTTTATTAAAACAAATTTTTTATATTCTTCAGAAGTTTTGAAACTTAAAATTTCACCAAAAAAATCACACAAAAGTGTCTTTCATAGAATATGACAAAATTTTAGAGATTAATTTTTAATTAAGACGATTGTAGTTGGTGATGCATGTCTATGAATTTGTTCGCCCCAGTGACTGCAAGGAGTCACTATTACAGGATAACGACTGAAGGAATTTATATGAAATTCAGCACGAATATCCTCAGCCATAACACCCTCTGATATCAAAGGAGGATAACATCAAATAACTGCGGCGCCTACTTTATTAATTAACGTGGGTTAATATTTAAGAACTGAATATCTCAGCTGGTAACCTTGCTCCAAAGCTGAGATTTCATTGCAGTGTCCACCGTGTTGTTAAGTTATCTTACGCAAAATGGGCCTTCAGCAAAACTAAAAGTAAAAGAAGTGTCCACTGTCAAAGTGCCCTCCGCTATACATCTAGGGTTAGTACATTTTTATCTTTCCCTCTTAATCTCCTCCTCCTAATCTCCAGAAGCTCACCCAAAGCTAATTACCAATGGCCAAAGCTAATTACCAAGGGGTTGTAATAGTGGCACATAAAATTCTGTCGCGATTTGAAAATTTTATGTCATTATATCGCTTTACGATTTATACTCGTTGGATAGCGTTTCTCTCTAAGACAACGTCAGGGTAAACTTGGCCGAAAATATAAAATTTAAAGCAATGACACTCTTCGCGACAAACTTCATAATCTTGTAAATTCTAATGAATATTTAGCCGGCCATATTACCCAGTCGTCTAATATAGCAAACTAATAAACATATTTTCAAATATTCATAAGAGTTTACAGGATTACGTAATTTTCTCCTCCGCAAAAATCTCCCGCAATGCCGGACTAGAATTTAATACGAAAATAAAATTACGGTAACAGAATAGATGCTGCTAGACGTTGCTGCTCATGCACTAAAAACTTTTACAACGAGCAAATATTTGACGCCTACTGAAAGGCTCTTGAAAACTTTTAAACATAAAGAAATACCAAAATAACAAATTATTATTTGTTAGCTAACAAATTCTAGAGAAATAGTCTTCCAGACACAAATTGCAAATATTCGTTAATTTGCTATCAGCAAATAATATTATGCGGGATCATAAAATTCGAAAACAAGATTATTTACCTAATTTTGATAAAATAATGACAAATGAATTCATTTTTTATTTATCTTGACAACGACTTATCTTTATTCATTTTTTCTGTCCTCTTTTTACGTCTCGTAGAGATTAGAAAGATATATATTTATCGAATTAGAAAATCTACTAACTCTCTTCTAAATCCACGAATTCAGGCCACGTGTATGCGAAAACTTTATGTTTAAATTAATGTGGTTTGCACTCAGGTCACAAATAAATGCAAATGAAAAAGCTGTCTTTTGTAATTTCATTCCTGTAATTTCATTCCTGTCAGCACAAAAACCTAATATTCTTTCATCATTCTGTAGATTCACAGAAAAATTTTGCCACAAGATTTGCAAGTCCTTCTGCTCAGAAAATATTCAAACGTCAAAGATATTTAAATGTGCTTTTTCATATCCGGAAATGATAAAAGCTCCAGCTAGATGTTCGCCCTATCCATTACAAAAATTATAAAAGTATTTATTACAGACTGCGGTTTACCCCGTGGAGAATGTCATTGCTTTAAATTTTATATTTTCAGCCAAGTTTACCCTGACGTTGTCTTAGAGAGAAACGCTATCCAACGAGTATAAATCGTAAAGCGATATATTGACTTAAAATTTTCAAACCGCGGAAGAATTTTATGTGCCACTGTTACAGCTCCTTGGTAATTAGCTTTGGCCAACGTGAGCCCATTCATGCATGGGGAGTTTCTGGAGATTAAGAGGAAGAGATTAGGAGGGAAAGATAAAAATTTACTAACCCTAGAAGTATAGCGGATGGCGACACAAAGTGGACTCACTTCTTTTACTTTTAGTTCTGCTGAAGGTCTTTGTATACGTTTTATGTCATTAAATATCTGTTATTATATATATGTTTCTAAGATTTTTTCTTGATAAAAGTTTATATATATATATATATATATATATATATATATATATATATATATATATATATATATATATATATATATATATATATATATATATATATATATATATATATATATATATATATATATATATATATATATATATATATATATATATATATATATATATATATATATATATATATATATATGTATATATATATATATATATATATATATATATATATATATATATATATATATATATATATATATATATATATATATATATATATATATATATATATATATATATATATATATATATATATATATATATATATATATATATATATATATATATATATATATATATATATATATATATATATATATATATATATATATATATATATATATATATATATATATATATATATATATATATATATATATATATATATATATATATATATATATATATATATATATATATATATATATATATATATATATATATATATATATATATATATATATATATATATATATATATATATATATATATATATATATATATATATATATATATATATATATATATATATATATATATATATATATATATATATATATATATATATATATATATATATATATATATATATATATATATATATATATATATATATATATATATATATATATATATATATATATATATATATATATATATATATATATATATATATATATATATATATATATATATATATATATATATATATATATATATATATATATATATATATATATATATATATATATATATATATATATATATATATATATATATATATATATATATATATATATATATATATATATATATATATATATATATATATATATATATATATATATATATATATATATATATATATATATATATATATATATATATATATATATATATATATATATATATATATATATATATATATATATATATATATATATATATATATATATATATATATATATATATATATATATATATATATATATATATATATATATATATATATATATATATATATATATATATATATATATATATATATATATATATATTAGTATATTAGACAAACTATTTTTAGCTTCTGAAATGGGCGATCGTGATCTATCCGGATTTTATCGATCACTAGTGCTACTTTCGGGTCATAGCATCAGTCAAAATATGTTACAGAAAATGTAGTTGAAAAACTGTCAAAAAAGCGAGTGCTTACGGCCGACTAAAAATCCCACCATTTTCGAGCGGAGACGTCGATAACTGATTTTGTCCATTAATTTTTAATTTCCGTGCAACTGGCATCAATGGAGACAAACGCCGATTTGACACGGTATGCTCGTAAATATCGCCCAGCCACATCGCTAAACTTCGTTCAATTGACGTAGTCCCGAAGGTTGACAACTTCTAGTTCGTCTGAACAACACTAATCGCATATTTCCACGAGAGCCACCAACAACGACATGTTGCCAGCGACAGCAGGCGACAATATATATGACAACCCGCCTTTGCAATGGTCTCCCGAAACCCTGAAAGCATTTAAGGAATGCAGTTTCTCTCCAAAAGTGTACTCCCTGCGCACTTTCAACATGATGCAGAATTTCGTCTTATAATCGATGCATCAAACTTTGCTACGGCAGCAGCTGTCAATCAGTTAATAGACGGAATATATGAAGACAAACAAAACAGCGCTATTTCACAAAAGATTGAGAGCTGACCGCAATATACGTGACAATTCGACCTTTTCGAGACCTTTGAGAGGGACGGATATTTCGCATACAAACTGGCCACAACCATTGGTATTTGGTTTTAAACGGCGCCTAGAAAAGTCATTACCACGGTTAGCGATATGCTACTTGTCATTATATAGTCAGTTCAAAACCAATATCCGGTATATCAAGGGCGACCTGCTTTCGGCCAGAATCACACGGCCGACCTGCTTTCTCGAATCGACTCGTGAGAAATCACAGTAAATAGAAACATAGTGTGAGCTTTTCAGGAAGGTGCAAATTTGCAACTTTTTCTTTATTTCTTGGAAACAGTTGAAACACAATTATAAAAGGACAGAATATTTTCAAACTTTGCATAAATTTTTTTAGGCTGGTGGTAAGCATAAATTAAGTGAGAATGAACAACGGAGGAACCTGCAACACTCTGAATCACTTACACAGGGTTGACCGACTGCTCTACAAGTTTTGGAGAAGTTTGGTGGTACAAATCCACTAGGCCAAGAAGCCTCCGACATGACGGCCGTCTAATAAAATACAATGAGTTATCAGTTTCGAGTTTAAGCGAAATTTCCCTTTCAAAAACACTTACCAGTAAAGAGAACACTGTAATTGATATCAAAAGTAATACAGACAAACGTTTCATATTTCCTTCACTTGGACACTGTCACGAGAAGTTATGCAGATCTTAAAAAATTGCTGCTTTTTATAGTAGGTTTTGCGTAGTAATATTTTGTTATCAAAGCAGGAGATTTTATTTTTGTACAATTTTTATGATTAGATAGAAGTTTATCGGTTAAACTTATTTTTATCATATAATTTGTTATCATTTCAACAACGGATGTCAAAAGACGAGACGAAAAATCAACACGTGGATATTTTTTTACAGTTTTCAAAGTTTCATGGAAATTTTTAGTTTCGTATATTAAACAGTTTGAAAAAATAATTCGCGAATGTTCTAAATTAGAAATTTTCTCAATATTTCTGTTGAAATTATGGTAATTTATTTACCTTATGTACAACATTTTATGAAACATATACAGGTTTATTACAATTGCGCCTCTATTTTATATTAATTAAATTTAATAAATTCCTTAAAGGGTGTTTAAGGTTGCTATGGGATATAACGTTAAGTTTGTATATGATTATAACCAAACGTACAAGGTTGCTATGATTATAACGATAACGGTATAAATGGTTTTTTCCAAGGAATGTGCAAAAACCTTTGTAATCATCAGTCAACAGTGATTTAAGTATCGCCTTGCGTCAGGATATCCAAATCCGTTTTTAAATGTACAATTTTTCTACCCTTTACTGCCGAGTTCAGGTGCACAATATGATACGTCACTTTTGGCTCCCCTCAGTAGAGCTTACATACATCCAACCTATCTTGTTGGGGCCAATTATTGGAAACTATGGAAGAGAAGATAAAATATGGATAATATAAAGCCACATGCGCGATCCATAATCCATGCCGTTAACGTTGTCACCGTTAACTCAAGATGTTCCTATTCCTGTTCCTGTCTTTAACAGAGTTGTTGAACAAGAGAGGGGAGATTAATAACCTGCAGTATTTACGATAAATTCGTGCTATGCCCTTCCATCACGGGAAATTGTTGGTCATTAGCCTAAAAAATAATAACTAACTAAAATTTCCAAATTTTATGCAAATTATGAAGCATACTTCTCTGCTGAATTCTATTAATGGATCTTAATTTTGTGAAACTTTTGCCGAAACATATGACGAATTCTTTAAATGTTGCGCAAGACATTAGGTGTGGATGACGATGTGATTTTTTCGTGGACCATATGCCCATGCAACCCTTATGGCTGTTATCAATATGATTTTAATAATATACTGTTTTGGGAATAGCGTAAGTACTGGTCTCAGTAATATTTGAAAATAGCATCTTCAGTCATAAAATTCAAGGAATTTGACATTCTGGGCGACTTTCGTTAAGTATCATTTAAATAAATTTTTTTTGGCGTCACTTTTGGACTGTTACACAATGCTCATTCGATTTCGTTAGACCCTGTTATAGAAAGTAACCTGTGGATAATTTGCTAGGAAATGAAAATCCACCGATATACAGTGGAAGATCGCGGATATGCCAAGACCAAGACCATAAAAGGCGCGCACGTATTTTTAGAAAGTTTTGCTTTCATGTGATATAAAACAGACATAAATTTCCAAAGCGAAAAGGAATTTTCTGAAGGTTTGTCTGAAATCGCGAGATGATCGGTCAAATTCAAGAAATAAAAACTGAATTTTCAAATGCTATTTTTTAATTTTTCTTTTTGAATTCAACGTATATGAATTATCCGCTGATCCAATTACCAATTTGAAACCAAAAGAATTTTACATCCAGACACTCATAAATTATACCCTGCTTGGGGTTTGCGCGCGCGTATCACAGAAATAAGCTATTAATTTATTTTTTAGAGAAAGTATTTACTTCTGTTACTTTCACTTTAGGTATTCGATTTCGAAAGTCTCGGGACCCGGAACAGCAAACTGCCATACATAATATGCCGATATGTGTACTTCTACTACTTTCTTAATGATTCTGCTAATGATTTTGCGGACTTTTTATGAATATTTGTTTTTATTGTGTAAATGCTTATAGCGTTTTGATAAATACATAGTTGTTTGGTTCTAACTTAATAAAGCAATAGTTTTTTAATGGTCAAGATCTGAATATTGGTACTATATAAGTACCAAATAAGTTCTGAATACTGAAAAATTTTCCGATTTCTTAAATATAAATCTCAAATTTGCCATGCGTTTTTTTGATATCTTTTTCTTCTCCAAGATAATTTTCCAAAAATTGATTGATTTTTTGAGTGCTTAGTTAGTGAAATAGTTTTCTTTATGACGTTTCTATAATTGGGTAATTATAAAACTTCTTTTAGAGAAATAAATTCTGAAACGTGTTTAGGAGTATTTAGGTTCTCCAGGAATTGCATCAGAATCATCAATGAATTTCCGAGAAAATCGTAAAAATAATGAAAGAAAATAAATGAAGCCAAAATAAAAATGGAGTGGGCTCGATTCTTCAGAAGTTTTCAGATCGGTTAATTCTAATCACAATTTTAGTTTTTGTAAAATATTTCATGATTGAAAAAACAAAACGCAAATGTAAAACGATTCAGCTGAACCTACTCTACAAATTACCTGCGGTCCTTGGCTTGCTGTTCGTTGAAAGTAGTCAATCAACGTAGTCAGCTTCGAGTTCTACGTTTATGTGAACAACCCGGATACAGAATTTGAAAGACCAAATGAAATAAAATCAAAATAAATTAAATGGTTTAAATTATTATATTATGAATACGTCTTGAAATTATTATTATTACATTCATTATATTATAATTTATATTATTTATAAAGGCTAGAGTAATTAATCTGGCACGTTTTACTTCGTGAGGAGCAATGAAGGAACATGCAACAATCGGTAATTTGCCTGCAGGATTGGCGGATACTCTTACAAGGCGTTGGTATCTGTTGGAAGAATATGAAAGACGGTGGTGGCCGCGTTGATGGACGCGGTCTTGGTGTCTTTTGGAAAAATATGAAATAACGTGGTGGCCGCGTTGTTGGAGTGGTTAGTGGAGACGTTGGTGGTGAAGGTGATGGAGTGGTTGATGAAAATGTTGGTGGCAGCGTTGATGGAGTGGTTGGTGAAGACGTTGGTGGTGAAGGTGATGGAGTGGTTGATGAAAACGTTGGTGACCGAATTTGTCTCAAAATACTCACTGATAATAAGATCACCGCGATTGAAACCAAACAAAATGTTGAGAATTGTGTTATAATGTCTTCAATCGGATACCCCCACGAGAATTTATACTAAATCTTAGAAATTTTTATTTTTATATAAAATTTCATGCAACAAAAATGTCTATATCAATTCCTTATATTTTCGTCATAAATTACTTTTATATAATTATTTTAGCGAGATAAAACATTTGGGCTAATATTTTTATCGTTATACAATTCTACTTGGGTCTCTTGATCCCCTTTCACATGGAAGAGATAAAAAATTAACACGCGGTTTTTTGATAGTTTGCAAAGCATTTTCGAGAATTTTTCCAGCAATATCGCTGTGCTGTCGCTGATACACTTTGACGGAGATAACTGACGCAGATTATAAAAACGTGGTCAACCAACTTTATCTCAAAACTAAGATCTTTTTGGGGACAATAAAATTGTATTGTTTAATTAACCAATGCATCAAAGCCGCCAGCAATGATAACTCCTTATTCTGGATGTGATATAGCCTAGCTCTGCCAATTCCTACAAACCTTGGCCGGCTGTTCATTAAACGTAGTTAATCATTTGAAATTTTGAAGAAACACCGCGAATTCCGTCAGCTTTGGCTGACCAGAGAGGAAAACATCCGGGATACGGAATTTAGAAAGCCAAATAAATTAAATCAAAATATATATAAATATAAGAATTTACGCTTTAATTCATTTAATTCATACAAATTTGTCTTATGGTGAAAGTTCTTGTTTATTAGAGAAACCGTCAGTTTTAATTGTTTAATTTCGTTTGAAAATATTATAATTTTCAACAGTGAACTAGTCATGCGGGCAAATACTAAATAATGAGTATTTGAAATTAAATGAGTAAGGATGCTATCTTCGGCCTGGCCGATCCTTAAATTCCTTACATCCACGGGGTATATTCGTATTCCTAGTAGAGACGCGTATCAAGCCCACTTTTTTCAACATAATTTAGAAAACGTGGTTCAGTTCCAAGATAAAATTTTGCCTTGAAATGCGCTCTACAAATGTTGAAACTGAGCTTCGTATGCGCATATTAGTTATCAAAATTAGACGTGGTTTTCATCCGATTCCAAACCTGCTTACAACAACAGAAAAGATTTGTGCCAAATATTATGGCCATATATCTTTTCGTTCTTTCGTAATCGTGATTTCAACAGACAGACAGACAGACGGACGGACAGGCCTAAATCGACTCAGGAGATTGTTCTGAGTCAGAATATATATTCTTTTTCATACCTGTCACACCTCCTTTAATGCGTTACAAACGGCATCTCAGCATCCGGCGAATTCAACTGTTCACAGTTTTTTAACGCTCTGATTTCACATATACTCGTTAATTAGACAGTATATGGTAGCACATACAGAAAGCGATTGATTTGTTTACTTAAAATACAGTGCTTGGTATTCTGTTGTAGTATTTTTACGACGCCACATAATGGATATTACAAACCAAAAATTACTTAAAGAAACTCCAATTTAGAAACATCCTGGCCGCATCATAGTATTGATGCCCTTTATCTGGCCCTAGCCAGGGAAGCCACACACCTACGCAGCCATTTCAAGAGCGATACATTAATTAAAATTAAAATATATATAATTTAAATTAAATTTGCATATATTCTAAATTTATATAATTTAATTTAATTATTAAAGGGTCAATTGGTAGCATAATAATAAAACTTGGCAGAATTGTGTAATAGCAGCCATTGTGTTATCGTTCAATAATGACGCCCAAAAATATTCATTTAAATTTAAATGTTTTTAACCCAGAATTAATGAAAGTCCGCTAAAGAGTCCATTTCGTTTTATTTGATGACTGGAAAATTGTATTTTAAAATATTACCAGAGGTCAGTACTTACGCTATTCGCAATAATTCGCAACCTAATGTGCAAAATATCAAGAATTCATCATATACATCCAAAAAAGTTTCATAAAATTGAAATCCATTAATGGTATTCCGCGGAAAAGTATGCTTCATAATTTACATGAAAATTGAAAATAATAATGGTTATTAGTTTTCTGGGTTAACGACCAATAATTAATACCAGTTAGTTCCAATCATGAACGGGCATATCGCATTCATGAATTTATCGTATATACTCTCGTAATTACCGTCTCTCTAACGGGCTTGAGTCACGAAGAACTCTGGGTTAACATCCTGTTTCTTGACCTCTTGAGTAGCGCTCGGTAACTCCGTTAAAGACACCGTTAACGGATTATAGATTGTGAATGTGGCTTTATATAGTCCATGCTTTATTTTCTCTTCTATAGTTCTATAGTTCGCACACATTTTCACACACATTATTCGAAAAAAACATTTTTATAACTATTTATACCGTTTATTTCATTTATACCGTTCGTCTCACACTAATCTTGAGTACGTTTTAAGCAAACCATTAAAATTAAATAATAAGTAATTGATTTGCAAATATGATAAAGTTGGAGATGATTCGTAAACTATTGTTCTTAGATTAAATAATTTATGATAATTAAGTGACGTCAACTGGAACCTTGAGAAAATTTCTAATTTAGAACACTCGAGAATAATTCCTTCAAACTATTGAATATATGAAATTAAAAATATACAAGAAACGCTAAAAACTGTACACAGAAAATTCGCGTGTTTTGCTTCAAAGCAATCTGAAACGTTTTTATATTACTTTTGATATCAGTAATAGTGATCTCGTTGTTAGTAAATACATTTAAAAGGGAAATTTTGCTCAAATGTGAAATTTGCAGCTTGTTATTTTTTGTCCTTCGGTTGATCAGTCGACTGTATGTTTGTATCACCAAGCTTCTTCTCCAAAACTGTTGACCCATCGATGAGCCCTGCTCAAATAATGCAGAGTGTTGCAAGCTTTTCCATTGTTTCACTTAATTAATGCCTACCACCCATCTAAAACAAAACTTAAATTTTGAGGATATACCCTTCTTTTATATTTATCTTTTTCAACTAGTTTTAATAAATAAGGATAAAGTAAATTTTCAAGTCTCTGATTAACTCGCTCCGAGTATCTATTTATTCTAATTTTCCATCCAATATACTCCGTATATGACGTCAGTCAACTGGCGTACTTGTTTATATTATCGAAATATTATATATATATATATATATATATATATATATATATATATATATATATATATATATATATATATATATATATATATATATATATATATATATATATATATATATATATATATATATATATATATATATATATATATATATATATATATATATATATATATATATATATATATATATATATATATATATATATATATATATATATATATATATATATATATATATATATATATATATATATATATATATATATATATATATATATATATATATATATATATATATATATATATATATATATATATATATATATATATATATATATATATATATATATATATATATATATATATATATATATATATATATATATATATATATATATATATATATATATATATATATATATATATATATATATATATATATATATATATATATATATATATATATATATATATATATATATATATATATATATATATATATATATATATATATATATATATATATATATATATATATATATATATATATATATATATATATATATATATATATATATATATATATATATATATATATATATATATATATATATATATATATATATATATATATATATATATATATATATATATATATATATATATATATATATATATATATATATATATATGTAATATTAGATAATCTCTGTTATATTTTATGTTCTTGGAAACATTTTATATTTTTTAGGAGCGCTTGCTCCTAGGTGCTTCTGGAGACTCTAAGCCTCCAGACGGAATTAAGTTATGCTCCATGACAGTCGGTGCGACGTTGTTTTCATTTAAAAGACATTGTTTTCTTTCCTCTGGCCCCAAAATAGCCTATCCTGAATCTTCGCCCAACTTTTTGTAGTTCGCGTAATTCTTGTCCGGATGAACTTTATTGACTCCAGCGTTTTTGGAATTATCCATATTAATTCTCGGATTTATCAGTCCAACGTTTTTTTAATTATATTTTGGCAGGAAGTTATGTGATTTTTGGTTTTTGAAACATTTAAATATTTGAAAATATGGAATTTTCGCTAATTAATATATTATCCTATCGTAATATCGTAATATATTATTATATTGTAATATTTTTATTTCGTAAAAAGCACAACCGACCTTGACGACAGTCAAAATCTGAAAACACGGCCGAACAAAATGATCGTATCGATTCGTAATTTTTTTGCGCCCAAATTTGTGTTAATTTTCCGAACTTCGCCACATTATATTTTTTATAGAATTACATAGAACGTGTCAAATTAGTTTCGCGAGGTCTGTGATTAGGAAAGAGACGTTGGTAATATCAAGAATGCTTTTGACTTCTTAATATCAAACAGCCTGCCTGTTTCCAAATGTTCAACAGTGTTTTGAAGAAACAATAATTTTGAGACCGGGCTTTTTCTGGTAATCTTAAATGCAAGGAAAAGAGATTCCTAGTTTTCCCATTCCCCTTAACCAAAAAATGCCCTGGGAATCTCCCAAAAATATAAAAATGAATGTTTAGTGTTTTCTGAAATGGGGACACATGTCTCCAATCTGCAAAACGCCATTCGCGTTAATTGAATTCGATCAAGGTCATGAACCAGGAGAATGTCAGTTCATTTCGAACAATAATAAGTCGCCTTACAGCGTTAACTGCAAGCAGCATTGGCATTGGTCTAGCTTAGTCCTTCTTTAATATTCAAAAAGTATGCAGAGATTAGAAATAAATATAGGTGTGAATAGTGTGACAGAAAAGCTTTAGTTTCGGCGAATATTATGAAATGTGTAGCAAATGAAAGATAACTTAAAGCCGCTATATCGTTTGCTAGTCTTTTTAAGAGCACTAAGGCTATGCTAAATCCTAAAGAGGTTTTAGATTCAGAATTTTTGAAAGTACATAAGTTATTGTGAAAATCTGAAAGAAACTTGTCTCAAAAATAAAATAACGCCCCCTGCACCTTATAACCTTTAATGTGAACATGTCGTGACGGGTATAGAGTATAACAAGTTAGAATATAAATTTGAGTCTGGTCGAAGCTTAAATAGTCTGCACCCATAATTAACAGCTTCACTGTAATAACCAGTGGGGATGCACGCCACTTTTAATATTGCATTTGTTCTTTCCTGATTAATTTAGAAACTGATTTAAACTGAGAAATCGGGGAAATAAAAGGGGGTTTTATATAAAACGTAGGCGAGGTCAGATTTACCTCATTTTCAGCCCCAAATAGCCTATGATGTCAGTAGATGTTCGTGTCAAATTTAATGTCAAGATCTCCCTCCGTTCGACTGCAATTTTAATTTCCGCAGACAGACAGACCGGTAGATATACACACACAGACACACAAACATATAGACAGACACATAGCGGTTATCCTGGGTAAGAATATATCTGATACGCCCACTTTAATTGGTAACAAATGGAAAATGTAATTGAATATACCTTATCCGTTCGGGTGTAGAATATAAACACATACATACTAGATTATATCATTGAATTAGTCATGGGCTGAGGGATAGTTCTAATTTGAAAAATATATCTATCGAGATATCTTTCATAAATTAATATTTTTAAAAAATCTTTAAAGTATAAACCAACCTAGAAATACAAAATAATTTCATGTAAATTTTGAAATAAGCGGTAATGGTTCTTTCTTTATCTATAAAGTAAAATCCTGCTCTAGCAGTCTTCATTTTCTAACAAATTAATACTCTTTTTCTCCAAAACAATTTCATTCCTTTGAGACATCCTTCCTTTTAATTTTATGAATCGTTAATATCTTGGGTTATTAAACTAGTGAACATTGGGGTTATAAAGTGTGCGCAATTTTGAAAACTTCGCCTGGTTTATAGACTGCAAATAATATTATTTCATGCGTTTCTAAACCTGCCAATTTAGACTACCTTCTGCGTGAAGAAATTTTACAAAACTATGAGAAGGAAGAAAACAATTTCATTAATATAATGTCATTAAAGGACATTATTACTCAAGACGAAAATATTCACTTAGGTTTACCACCATGTAGAGATATTTTATGTACACAGGACACGCTGTGTCCTGTATTTGTATAATATCCCTCGACCAGTATTTGTATAATATCCCTCGAAACAGTGTATTTGTATAATATCCCTCGACCAAACATTTTCCACTCGAAATTCTGAGCGTAATCCCATTCGGACATGTTTACAAGAAACTCAAAGCATTTCAAAAATTCATAAGGTGGTCTGTCGTCTTGACCAAATTTCTATTTTCATCATTAAAAGACTTCTCTAAAGTTTTTAAAATGTATAACGATCGTTCCTGATATTTGCATTATCGTTTTCACCGCATTCTTAAAAAGTTTCAATAATTGTTCTTCTTAAGAAGAAACAAAATAATTTTGACATAGATAAGTTTACAACAATCGCTTTGTTATCGAGTTTAGATAAATTGTTTGAAAGAATAATTTACGCAATAATGATCCAAGGAATTTCTTCTGCATGCATTCCAAAATTTGAATTCGGATATAGGAAAGGTCGATCTACTAATGTGTTAATCTATTAATATGTTACTTAAACCGCCTGAAAAACATCTATCTTTGGTTCGCTGTTTTTATCACGACCGGGGAAATAAAATTAACTATTCTAAATATGTACTAGAATTAACTATTTTAAGTACTCTGTAGTTCCAGAGAGTAAAGGGTTCAGCCGGACCCTAATTAACCCGGAAATTTCCTTCATAAATGATATTTAATATCTCGGATATAATTTTGCAATCCAAAATTTTAAAAACTCATAAAAACTTTACTGAATACAGCATACAAAATTTTAAGCTTGTTCTAAGAAAGTTTGATAATAAAATTTTGCCAGAGCAAATCATACTTCTCTCGTAAAAACCTGCGTTAGACCGGTAATGTGTATGACCTTCCGATATGGTTTAACATTTCTCCTAGAATTATTAAAGAATTTTAAATTTTGTAATGAAAGGCACAATACACTGCATAAAATATTTCGATTCCTCCATGAAAAGATACTCAAATCTCTCCCTTTATACGGAAACCAAGATAACACCAATGGATACGTTTGCGATGACTTGACACAACTCATTAATAGATAAGCCTGCCTCGTTTATTTTTAATAAATAGTTTGAGAAAACAACTAAAACTATGATAAAGTAAAAGCCTCTTAAAAGTTTTAAAATTTTAGATAACTAAAACAAAATACAATAAACATTTGACGTCAGCTCCTTACAAAATATCGAAAAAAAACGCGCGTGTTAATTTTTATCTCTTTCTTTAAAATGGGTTGAACAAACTCGAAGCCGATAAAAATCTCAACCTAAAAATTTTATCTTACTAAGATAATTACAAAACTTTATATGAATTTTGTATAAAATGGGGAAATGTTCCAAGATTCGGCATAAATTCTCATGAGGGTATCTCACTGAAAACAATATGAAACAAATCTCAGCATTCCTTTTGGTTTCAATCGCAGTCACCTTGTTGTCAGTGAGTATTTTTAACCAGAAAACTTCGATCAAGCCCGGAATTTATAACTGATTTACCTGTTTAGGTCGGCGCCAAGTTGCAGTCTAAGGATCATTCGAGTCCATCTGAATCAGTAACCGCGGGAAAAGTGATAGTGCCAATGCGCCGTGTAAAGCCTATGCCAATTTCTCCACCAACAAGAACACCAGCCTTGTCAACAGCACCAGCCTTCACGCCGAAACCAAAGAAGCATTGTAAGAGCGTATATGAATTCTGCTCCAAAAATAGCGATTGTTGTTTCCTCCTACGCTGCTCTTTCACAATTTATAAATGCATGCCACTAAGCGGGGGTACTAACGATGAAAGTTACATGTACAACCTACTTTAAAAATGAATGAAATAATAATTTATTCTTAATTTCTGCTGAATGAAAAGAAATATTCATAATAAAATTAATTGATGTATTTAATATATTTTCACTTAACTCTGCTTGGTTTCCCAATAGAATAGCGTTTGTTCTGTAAAGGAATATTTTTCATGAAGCTAAAATATCGACTAGAATTAGGCGATTTGAAAAATTTCCGAAAAATCGAGCTCACTTGATTTTATTTCGGCTTCATTTCTTTTCTTTCAGGATCTACCGAAAACCGATGTCGGGACTATAGATGGAAATCCAATAGCTAAAAAAGCGTTGGATTATTGATAACTCACAATTAAGAATAAACTCTTGTCTGTCGTAATTGAAGCAATATTCTTTGCTTCATCGTACATTGGGAGAGAATTGATTTTTGTACCGACTTGTGGTCAAAATCAGTAACTCTTATATGAATTGGAATTCATATAAGAATTACATTCGGTTTTGGCAGGCATAAGTAGAAACATTTGTCTTAACGTGGCCCTAGTGTCAATTGCCTGCAATTTTTCTTTAATGTTTCTACAGAATTCATAAACTTAGAGTTTTATCTAAAAGAAAAGACGAAGAAGCAATATTTTTTATGCACTTATATTTTCATGACTGCGTATTATTTATAAACAATAACATTATTTTGCGGAATTTAAGGTTTACTTTTATAACTAATTTTAGTAGGCTCCACCAATTCGTGCAATGTCATTTAGATCGATGAAAAATCTGCTAGCAATATTGCCACCATCGCAGTTACAGCGCCAACTTTTACCGGATTAAATATTAGACCATCTTTGAATTATTTGCACGATTTTTCCGCAGGCCAGATTATGTTTCCGACGCATTTCCTGGAGAAATCGATTACCTTTAACTACTCCTAAACACGTTTCAAAATTTATTTCTCTAGGAGTTTTATAATTACCTAATGAAAGAAATGTCACAAAGACAAGTATTTTACGAGAAGGAAGTGTAGAAACGTTTGCGTTTGAGACAATTTTGAGACAACGTTTTGAGACAAACTCGTCGTTCACTGAGTTCCTTATAAAGGAGTCACCAAGAAGTGACATTTAAAAAGGGTTAGTATTGCTTTATTTTATGATTGAAAAATAAAAAAGTTAAATAAAACATTTTGCAATTAATGTATAATAAAACCTGTTGCATTTAATTATTATCCTAAATCGATACTTTTTAGGATAGCGCGATGGAGTATAGTTTATTAAAATCCATGCGAAGATACCTGAGGAAGTCAGAAACTTTCTTGCTTTTAGTATTATGAGTCGTCTACATCTTGAGTCTTTAATTTGATGAAGATTCGGATTACAAAGTGTGGAAAATTTTGAAAACTTCGTCTTATGTAACGACTACAAACAAGTAAAATAGATTTAAATCAATTTAATATTTGAATAAGTTGAACGATTGCTCATTCATACCAAAGGGTTTGACTTTTAAAGGAGTCGGTGTTCCGTTAATTATTTGTGGCTTTATTGTGCCAGATTTCGAGGAAATACGATTTTATATAAAAAAATTTCTCATAGAAAATTGTGAATACATTTCATTTTTTCAACAATTACATATCAAATTTGGGAATATTTTTTCTTACCTCAAAATCTGGCTTGTTATGAAATAATTGAAAAATTAATAAAATAATCATATATTTACTGAAGCTCATTGAAATATGCGAGTATAGAAACACAAATTATTTTCAAACCTTTTATAATCAGTCTTATTAGTACTCAGTCAAAAAATTTATGCAAGTTCCGAACACAAATTGGCTAAGAAAGAGCACGGAACGAACCCGCAACATTCGATGCTTTTCTTGCAGGCTTAGCCGACCGCTTTGCAAGAAATGTGCGAGTTTGACGAATGGGCTGGAGTTGAAGTAAATATTAAATTCATCAAGGTAATCTTACTTTTTATAAATAATTCGCAATTACGAAAATACAAGTGCATAAAAAAATATTGTTTCTTCGGCTCGACTCGAAATTTAGGAATCTTATAGAAACACTGAAATGATTGGAGGCACTTAGGACGTTTTCACTTTTGTCTGCCCAAACCGAAAGAAAAAATTTAAATTCATATAAAAGTTACAAGTTTTGAACCACAAGTAAGTAAAAAACAGCAATATTCAATCTACGATGAAGCAAAAAAATATTGCTTCATTTTATGATAAACGAGAATTTCTTCTTAGATGTGAGTTATCAATAATATAACTTTTTTCCCGCTATTCGAGTTTTATCTAAAGCCATTTCGTTCATTTTTTGAACATATCTTGAAATAAGATAAGGCTTAAAAATTTGTCCTATGATAGAAGGCTTTAACAGCGTATCCTATTATAGGTTTCTATTATTTAATGAAATTTCTAAATATTATAATACCGTGTAGTAGTATTTTGATATCAATGTAATATATTGCATTTAATATTGATGTAAATAATATAATGAGATAAACATTTTTCGGTTAACATTTTTGTTATCATTTCCTCAACCCCGCTTCCTAGAATAGTTTGAAAAATGATTTCGTGAATGTTCTAAATTAAAAATGTTCTTAAGGTTTCAGTTGATTTAGAAAACATCCGCATGATTTCCCAATAGTAAAAATGGTAAAAAAAGTTGCTTTACTTAAAGCAACTTGCGGAGATTCATGATGGGAATAAAGAAGGGAGTCGTCAGCGCATAACAGTCCTGTAGAAGATGACTCAAAATGCGGAATGTCATACATGAAAATATGATAAAGATGAGGGGCTAAAATGGAGCCTTGTGGGCTCCACAGCTTATATCACGTAAATTAGACAAATTTCCATTAAGTTGTACAACAAATTTTCTGTTAGAGAAAAAACTCTTAATAATTGATGGATCAAACCCAATTCTAATCACTTAAACAAAATTGCATTATGAAAAACTCGGTCAAAAGCCTTTTCAATATCCAAGGAAATTGCAACAGTACACAAACGATTGCGTAAGTTAGAAATTATGTCATTTTGAAATTTCAATAAGGCATCAATTGTGGAATGATTTTAAAGGCGAAATGTAAATTTGATATATGTGAAGAATCCATTTTGATCCGAATTATATTCTCGAAAAGCTTCCCATGATTTGATAATAAAGAAATAGGTCTCAGGTTAGATATTTCGTGATTGTTAGACTTTTTTGAATAGGAATAATTTTCTAAGACTTTAGGAATAATTTAATAAGGATAGGAATAAGGATAGGAATAATTTAATAAGACTTTCCAAGAATCCGGAAAATAAAATAATAGAATGTTGAAAATAATCGTAATAAAGTCGAATGCTTTCACGAGAAACTTATTAATTAAAATATTGGAAATATTATCTAAACCAAAGGACCTTTCGTTATTAAGGGTTTTCAGGCAAGAATTAACTTCATCCAAAAAAGTCAATCTTGAAAAATGCTGTGAGTTAACGGCTGATGATTCCTTATTAAAGAGACAATTATTTAGAAAAGTTTACGAAAAAGTTCTATTTAAATATTCTCCTATGAACGACAAATTTCTGGATGGAGAAAAGTCATTATAAATACAAGAAAAATGCTCGTGCTTTTGTAATTTTACTACATTATTCTCTTAAACAACGCCATTAACCGACAAGTTCTTAATTTCACTTTTTTTTAATTGCTGTTAATTTATAAAATTGTTTGTAGGTTCTTGGACCATGCTTAATTTTTTTCAATTTATCATTAAAAATTTGCGATTGCTCTAATTCAATTTGTCGTTTAATTAAAATGTTCAAGAGCTGAATTTGTTTTGAAAGAAGTAAATAGACAGCCCTTGAATGATTCAAATTCCTGTGGAAAATATGTTTAAATTTTTTTTTGCCAACGATATTTTAATTTAAATAAATTTTTAATATTGTCCGAGACGGTAAATTTTGTGAATTTTACAATTTTATCCGAATGAATGAGAGATACGTGATTAACTGATTTACTTAACTGAGAAATGCACGTAATTTATTTCTGAATTATTTAAATTTTAGGACGGATTTTGAAAATTTTTCAGAATTTCTTGAATTAAGTAACATTTAAATAATTCCCAATTATTTCAAAATTGGGGAATTTAAGCTCAATTTTAAGGGGGAAATGATCTGAAAAAGTTGGAAGAAAGTTCTTCCGTTTTGCACAGAAATTTTGCAATTTTTAAAAATTCTTCAACAAAAAAATGCTTTTCAATTGTTTTACGTTTCGAGTTCTTAAACAAACTTGAGAAAGATATATCAGGTTGAACGAAGTTTATATTTGAAACAGATTTCAAAAAAATTTCAAAAAAATATCAGAGGATTCATGTTAAAAAAATACTTTTTGTTAAAAACATGGCGGAACAATCTATAAAATTAGAAGGGGACGACAATTCACACAGTAAGGTAAATCAGTGCTGTTCGAAATGAACTGACATTCTCTTGGACCATGCAATTCATCGCAGTTTAAACTTGCAAAAGGTCTGTTACCTTTTCGGGACATATTTCCGAAACTGATATTCGAAACTTCTTGTTTCGCATCTTTGGGAGATTCCCAGGAAATTCTTTGATGAAGGAGGGACCGGAGACCGATAATTTCTTTAAATGGCTTTCCAGTAAATAATGTTACTAAAGAGAGACCAGTATCGAAATTATTTTTTCTAGAAAGGACCGTGGCGAATTTAGAAACTGTCTCTATCGTATTTGGAACTTAAGAATCAATCGTAGAATTAATCTATTAATTAAATCGATTAATTAAGAATTAATCGTAAACCTGTTTCATTTGCCTTGGCGTATAAGTGAACGAATCTATGCTTTTTTTCTTTGAGCAACTGCATCATTTCAGAATGAGTTGAAACGTCCTTCAAATAGAGCTTAATTTTTCCTTTAATTGTTTAATTAACTCCTGTTTATTTAATTAAAATAAAATTATATGACAGAAAGACTTATCTATTTGTAATAAATCCTTTGATGTTATATTTCGTTGATTGCTGGAAGTTGCGGCACAAGTGTTTGACTGAATATCTAACTCACCCAAGATTGCGAACCTGTTTTGCTAATTCGCCTGAATTGGAACTGGAACCTGCTGCAGTTGAGCCTGGCTTCGTGAAGGGAATAATATTAAGTAAAAGATCTTCTTCGTGAAGAATAATATTAAATTAGATATGTCCACATCTAATTTAATATCTTTCGATGTCTTACGCAGTTTGGGTATTACTTTGGCAAAGTTTGTAGCAAAACCAAAATCCAACGCATCTGTTCCTTGCGGTTCATCGGCAATTTTTGTTGATTGAAAATTATCACCATTTTTTGAACCATGCGATTCGAATGGTTCCTCCAAACAGGCCTTTCTTAGGCAATGCCCCAATGAGGGTTTCGATTTATCTTTCTTAGATCTTACGGCTTTGTCCGGAGGAATATCCTCAGCAAAATTAACAGTTGCCACGACTGAATTATGAGGCGCCATTTGAATGGGGCTCCAAAAAAAATTTTGCAGGAAAGAAAGTTTTTTCTTTTCAATTAATACAATTTAAATATTTGAACCAGAAAACAAAGACGACTGCTCTGTTCAGAAAACAATCTGAGAACCGTGTTCTTAAGAAATTGGGCCTATTATATCCAAGTCACAAGCATACTTTTCAGCTGAGCAAAACTATCGTATCTTATCGTATTTTTGGCACCTAAATTTATGAGAATTTCTCAAACTTTGCTGCAAATTATTTTTGTGTGATTTCCGATTTTTAGAAAGAATAACGCAGCCGTGCAAATATTTATCGATTAAAGCATTAATTAATTTTTTTTAGTTTGTCTTGAAAAAATTTTCCTGTTTAAAATAATGTTTGGCGCAATTTGCATAAAACATTAATGGATCTTTTTGGGAGGCGATCTTAAGCAAAGAACATTGCGTGGGAAGATACTAATAATGACTTAAATGTTAATACACTCCAGAACTACCTTCAACACTTTTCGTTCTCTTTTGTAAAATTTTCGGACTTTATGCGTTATTATTCTTATGGACTTTATTTCTCGACCACATTCTAATGTTCTAAAGTTCTCACAACTTCAATATCTCAATAAGTGTTCAGTTTCTTAAACTCTTTTTAGGTTGGTTTTTAAAGGAAACAACTGGGATACATTTCGAAATTACTTAGTTCGAGAAATAGCAGTCATTTTCCAAATAACCAAAGGTATTTAAAGAATTCAGAAATAGATTAATTGATCAAAAGATTCACTAATTCAACAAATTACATTTACTCTGTTCACTGCGAAAATAATATAATTAAGGGCAAGAATTTGTGGCCTCTGATAACCGTTGGCTAAATAATTTCATAATATTATTTCACGGATTGCCATGCCTGCCAATCTAGAATATATTCTGCTCTCTAAACTAATTTAATTCCTTAATGTTTTATGAAAAGAACATACGGAGTTGGGGCACACAAAACATTTTGTGAAAACGTGAGCCAAATCAAGCCTGCCTGTTTCAACTACTCAGAAGCAAATTTATAAAATCATGAGAAGGAAGAAACCAATTTCATTAATGTAATGCCAGTAAATGGCACTATTACTCAAGACAATATTATAAAATTACAGAAGTTGGAAGGATATTCCGAAAATATACACTTAGGTTCTCCACCAAGTAGAGATACTTCACGTACTCAGGACACGCATAAGCCATGCATAGATATAATGTCCTTCAAACCCTTTTATTTCCGACCAAACATTTACCACTCGAAAATCTCAGCATTATTCCAATCGGGTATCTCTGAAAGAAATTCGAAGCTTTTCAAATTCGAAGCTTTTCAAATAATAAGTCTTGTGGTTTTGGCAAAATTATTATATTCATCAATAAAGGACTTCTGTCAATTTTTTAAAACTATTAACGACCGCTCGTGATAATTGTATTAATAATTATTATTTTTCAGATTCTGGAAAAGTTTCAATATTTATAGTCTAGGAAACGTCAATCTACTCTTGAACGTGTTATTGAACGTGTTATTAATGTTATTTTGTGTGCTATTAAAATTTCACACTGACCTAATTTTCAATCTACGAAATCGCCATTGCATTATTTCAATTTTTTTAGATGCAGAAAGCACTTTGACCTTGCACTTTATGACGGTATCCTTACAAAATTTTAGCCCCAGATAATGTTCATTTGGGATTTCCCGCACTATGGTTCAGTGTCAACAGCTCTTTCATATACTCCCCATTATCCGCACAACGAATCTCCCGTTATTGCACTATGTACAAATGAAGAAGATCTCTCTTTGGTTTGTTGTTTCTATCACGACCGAAACTGTTCTAAATGTGAGACTACGTGAATTAAGTATGCTTTATGTAAATCTACGAACTCTGTAGTTCCCGAGAGTAAAACATTCAACCAAACCTTAATTAACCTGACAATTTCCTTCTTAAGTGACGTTAAATATCCCGGCATCAATTTTTTAATCCAAAATTTTAAAAACATGTAAAAACTTTACTGAATAAAGCATAAAAAATTTTAAGTTCTACAAAAGTTTGGCAATAAAGATTTGCCAAAGCAAATGATACTTTTCTTATACAAAACCAGCGTTAGACCGGCAATATTTACGACCTTCCGTTATGGTTTAATGTTTCTCTTAGAATTATTAAGGATTTTGAAATTTTGGAGCGGAAAGTACTAAGGCATTGCATTGGAAAATATTTTGAGTCTTGCATGAACCGATATTCAAATCGCTTCTTTTAAGCAAAAACCAAGATGACTTGAAACAAGTCATTAATAGATAAGCTTGTCTCGTTTATTATTAACAAACATTTTGAGGAAACAACTAAAACTATAATAAAATGGGTGTATCGTAAAAGATTTAAAATTTTAGATAACAGAAACTGTTATTTATTGTGTTAATTTTTATCTCTTTCTTTAAAGTGGGTTAAATAAACTGGGAGCCAAGTATATACGATAAAGATCTTAACTCAATTTAAATTTGATCCCACTAAAAGAATTATATAAAAACAATTTATGATAAGCCAAGTTAGCGTGCTATCTTCGTCCTGGCCGAAGCTTGAATACCCTACACCCACAGGTTATATCTATATTCCTAGTAGGGACTTAGTGATTAATAGCATATTTTTGCGCTGATTTTTGTTTATATATTATAGTTTATTATACATACATTGTATATTATAATTTATAATTCGTAAAATTTAATAAAATATTACAATAAAACATTAAGAATACTTCTGTCGTTCATGTGGAAATATCTCCACAGCCTCCCCTGTAACATATCTTTTCGGCGGGCCATGCCCACTTTTTGCAAAATAAGTTAGTAATCGTTGTTCAGTTTCAGGATAAAATATTTTCTTCAAATCGCTCTGCAAATCTAGAAACGTAGAAAAGTACGCGTGATTCTCGTCCGATTTTCAACACCAATCTGCTTACGATAACAAAGGAAATTTGAGCTGATTTCAACAGACGTGATTTCAACAGCCAGACAGACAGACGGACGATCAGGGCTAAATCGGCTCAGGAGATGGTTCTGAGCCAGATAGTATATACTTTTTCATACCTGCCACACCTCTTCTAATGCATTACAAATGGAAGAATAAACTTAATATACCCTTAACCTCTTGAGTGTAGGGTATAAAAATAATGAACCGATCCGAAATTTGTAATGCTTTCAAATGTATAAAAAGGGGAAATTTTCTAAAACTCGGCATACATTCTCTCGTTGTCATTGAAAACAGATGAAACAATTCTCTCAAAAAAGATGAAACAATTTATTTTGGTTTCTATCGCAGTGATCTTGTTGTCAGTGAGTATTTCTAACCAGAAAACCTCAATACAGCACAGTGTTTATAATTTGTATACTTGTTTAGCCCTGCGTCATGTCGCAGTCTGGGGATCATTACAGTCCATCTAACTCAGTAATCGAATCAATAGCAGAAGAAACATCTTTGCCTAACGATCCATCAATATGGTCGCCAAAAATTCAAAGGTCTCTATCAACAGTGGCATCTTGTAAGGGGCTTGGTCGAGTCTGTTCAGCAAATAACCGATGTTGCTCGTTCCTCCATTGCTCTCTTAACATGAAAGTATGCGTACCTGTATACCCCTTTTATTTAGCTCTACTTTAAAAACGAATGAAATAATAATTATTAAAAAAATTTTCCGTATAAAACCCAACGCATATGACAAAATGTTGAGATAAAACCTGTTTCTCTTAGAAACATTGTATCAGCTCAACTTTCATAAAAGATTAGCCTTCAATTTATTAAATGATTATATTAATACATTTTTCAACTCAAACATTTTCAATATTTATAAGCAAAAATAGTCCTTTAGAGAAAATTGCAACATTAATAAATCACACTAAAATCTAAAATCTGATCCTCTAACAAAAATGGTACGATAAGACAAAGTTTTAATCCTTTCCTTATTTCGTGAAATATTCATATAATAAATGATGAAATAAAATGAATTAAATTATTTAATATATTTTGATTTAATCCCACTTGGTGTTCCAATAGGATGAGAAGGCTTTTCCGGTAAAGAAATATTTTTCAGTAAGCTTAAATATCGGTTAGAATTAAGCTATTTGAAAAACTTCTGAAAAATCGAGCTCACTTGATTTTATTCCTGGTTCATTTCTTTTCTCTCAGGTTTTACCGAAAACCGACGTCAGGGGCTCTAGATAAAACTCGAATATCGCAAAAAACGTTGAATTGTTGATAACTGACATCTAACAAAAAATGCTCGTCTATTGTTAAAAAAGCAATATTTTTTGCTTCATGACACATTGGGAGTGTGTGTCATGTGTGTAAAAAACAATTGTTTTTTTACTTACAAGGTGGTCACAATCTGTAACTTTTATATGAATTGGAATTTTTTTATTCAGTTCTGGTAGGCAAAAGTGGAAACATTTGTCGTAGACAAATGACGTAGACGTTTGACGTAGATCAAGTGCCAATTGTCTCCAATTTTTCTTTAACGTTTCTACAGAATAAACGGAGAAATAATATATTTTATGCACATATATCTTCACGACTGCGTATTATTATAAACAATAACGTAATTTGGAGGAACTTAAGGTTTACTTTTCTAACTAATTCAAGTAGGCTCGAGCAATTCATGCAATTGGATATATATATATATATATATATATATATATATATATATATATATATATATATATATATATATATATATATATATATATATATATATATATATATATATATATATATATATATATATATATATATATATATATATATATATATATATATATATATATATATATATATATATATATATATATATATATATATATATATATATATATATATATATATATATATATATATATATATATATATATATATATATATATATATATATATATATATATATATATATATATATATATATATATATATATATATATATATATATATATATATATATATATATATATATATATATATATATATATATATATATATATATATATATATATATATATATATATATATATATATATATATATATATATATATATATATATATATATATATATATATATATATATATATATATATATATATATATATATATATATATATATATATATATATATATATATATATATATATATATATATATATATATATATATATATATATATATATATATATATATATATATATATATATATATATATATATATATATATATATATATATATATATATATATATATATATATATATATATATATATATATATATATATATATATATATATATATATATATATATATATATATATATATATATATATATATATATATATATATATATATATATATATATATATATATATATATATATAATATATATATATATATATATATATATATATATATATATATATATATATATATATATATATATATATATATATATATATATATATATATATATATATATATATATATATATATATATATATATATATATATATATATATATATATATATATATATATATATATATATATATATATATATATATATATATATATATATATATATATATATATATATATATATATATATATATATATATATATATATATATATATATATATATATATATATATATATATATATATATATATATATATATATATATATATATATATATATATATATATATATTATATATATATATATATATATATATATATATATATATATATATATATATATATATATATATATATATATATATATATATATATATATATATATATATATATATATAATATATATATATATATATATATATATATATATATATATATATATATATATATATATATATATATATATATATATATATATATATATATATATATATATATATATATATATATATATATATATATATATATATATATATATATATATATATATATATATATATATATATATATATATATATATATATATATATATATATATATATATATATATATATATATATATATATATATATATATATATATATATATATATATATATATATATATATATATATATATATATATATATATATATATATATATATATAACTAGGCAACAAAGTGAAAATTTACATATTTTCCTTTATTTTTTAAAACCAGTTGAAACAGATAGATATAAAAGGACAGAATATTTTTAAGCATTGCCTAAATTTTATGCTAGTGGTAAGCATAAATTAAGTGGAAATGAACAATGTAGGAACCTGCAACACTCTGCATCATTTGCACAGGTCTGACCCATGGATCTACAAGCTTGGAAATGTCTGGTGCTACAAATACATCCTTTGGCATGACGGCCGGCTAAAAGAACAAGTTATATATTTTGCATTTGAATGAAAGTTCCGTTTCAAAAATACTTACTAGTAAAGATATCACTGTAATGGATATTAAAAGTACAAGTGGAAAACTTTTCATATTGCTTTGACTTGGATACAGTCACGAGAAGTTATACAGATCTTTAGAAATTGCTGCTCTTTATAGTAAATTTCGTGCGGTAATGTTTTGTTATCAAAGCAATATATTTTGTTTTTGATCATAAATTATTTTTCGTACAATTAATATAGTGAGATAAATACATTTCGGTTAAACCTTTTCTTATCATATAATTCGTTATCATTTCCTCAACTCCACTGCTAAACGAAGAGATGAAAAATTAACACGCAAATGGTTTTGTATAGTTTTTAGCGTTTGATGTATACTTCTAGTTTTAAGCATTCAGCAGTTTGGAAAATGATTTCTCAAATGACCTAAATTAGAAATGTGCTCAACTTTTAATTGACGTCACTTAATTATCATAAGGTAATCAATTTATATACAGTCTAGAATTTTAGAAAACACTCGCAGATTTATTATAATTGCTTATTTATTCTTTCATTTTAATTACTTCCTTGGAAAATATATATGTGTTTTTCCTAGAAAATGCGGTGTGAATTGCGATATAAATTCTTTTTGCTAGGAATACGAAAATAGCTTTATAACCATCAATCAACATGGTATTTGGTTATCACGTTGTGCAGAGACCGATCTTGAAGGAATGCTTGAAAAGCGCAATTTTGTCAAGTATAAGTTTCTAATGAATAATTAAATTTACGTCCAAAGATAGGACTGAAATATAATATCCAAACTACTTATTAGTGAGAACAAGAACAAATTTTACAGTAAAGGAAGGCACTTTCAGGCTAAATAATAGCAATTAAGAAGGACGCTCTTGCTCCAGGAGCTTAAATTTGATTAATTTTGTATATAACAAAAATTTAAACTAACTTAAACTAACACAATTATACTTAATACTAACCAAAAAACTACTAAAATATTAACAAACGCAATGATATATTAAGAACAGAAATAAAAGCAAACTTTACCAGAAAAGTTAACAACGGTGAACACCGGCTGCACTACATTTTGGATTCTCATTGGAGAAAGGGTTACTATTAAACTACTAAACTAATTAAAAAGCTTTTGTTGATTATAAATTGCTTGGATTGATTCATTCTCACGACTTGAAACTCTGTTAATGAATATTTTAAATACATCGCATACATATAGACTGACTTGCGTTACCCTTACTTTGAAATAAAGAAAACGGTTTGAATGTCATTTTAAGGGAGATTTAATATAGGAATACAAGTTTTATAAAGTAAAAGCTTTGATTCCTTTCGTAAATTTTTGTAACCAAGAATTGGGAATACATCCAAAATTTTGTATTGTTTATTTAATACTATTCGGGCATGCTTATTGAATCTAAAAATGTTATAAAAGTTAACGCCAGGATACTTGATATTATTTCTGATAGCAATTTCGAAATTTCGATTGATGGAGATTTGTTATGAGGGTAGAGAAAAGGGGCCATCAGCATATAACAAACCAGTAGGAGCTGTTCTAAAGTGAGTAAAATTCTAAATGAGAATGTTGTAATGATGAGGAGCCAGAATTGAGCCCTGAATGACGCCATAATAGATTTCGCCTAAAGCAGATAAGTTTCCATTACAAACGACCCGAAATTTTCTGTTAGTCAAAAAGCTCATCATGATAAGCATACCCGAAAGCTTTTTCTACATCTAACGATATGACAACTGTACAAAAATGATTACGTAAGTTGGATATTATATCATTATGAAATTTCAATAACGTATCTAGTGTAGAGTGACTTTTCTAATAGCCAAACTATAAATCAGGAATATATGATTCACCAACTTCTTGATCCATTTTCACACGAATAATTTTTCGATAAATTTTCCCAAATTGGACAGCAAAGAAATTGGTCTAAAATTATGTACGTCACAACTATCCGGTTTCTTTTAAATAGGAAAAATTTGAAATTTTCCAAGAAATTTTCCAAGAATCCGAAAAGTATGAATTATTCTAGCAGTTATTGGATATTATAGTTAGATATTCAAGCGCCTTAAGTGAAAGTTTTTCAGTAATAAAATTAGAATTATTATCCAACCCGCAAGATCTCCTATTATTCAGTTTTTTTTTGTAATTGATTCAAATTCCTCAAGCGATGTCAACTCAGATATGTGCTGCAAATTAAGAGCTGATGAATTTTAATCAATATTTGAAAAAATCAATCAATATTCGACAAAAAAAATTAAAGCACTTAATCTAATCAAATCATCTTCAGCATCAAAACTGTTAACACAGAAATTCCTCATGCATCCATTTTTTTTTCTCTTAGCAGTTTATAAATATCCATAAAAGCCATCCATAAAAACCTGGACGTATTTTATTTAACTTTTCACCGAATTTTTGGATTTCTGTTATTCCAATTGCCTTTTAATTAATGTGTTCAAAAGCTGGATTCGTTTAGAGAAAAGCGAATATTCGGGATGTGTTCGATTAAGATTTCTATGGAAAATCCTCTTAAGAGTTGTTTGCTAACGATATTTAACTGTATTCGAGTTCGGGCACGCAAAATACCTTGTGAAAACGTGAGTCAAATCAAGCCAGCCTGTTCCAACTACTCAGAAGCAAATTTATAAAATCATGAGAAGGAAGAAACCAATTTCGTTAATGTAATACCAGTAAATGGCATTATTACTCCAGACGATAATATTAAATTACAGAAGTTGGAAGGATATTCCGAAAATATACACTTAGGTTCTCCACCAAGTAGAAATACTTCACGTACTCAGGACACGCTAAACATTGCATAGATATTATGTCCATCTAACCCTTTTATTTCCGACCAAACATTTACCACTCTAAAATCTCAGCATTATTCCAATCGGGTATCTCTGAAAGAAATTCGAAGCTTTTCAAATTCGAAGCTTTTCAAATAATAAGTCTTGTGGTTTTGGCAAAATTTTTATATTCAGAAATAAAAGATTTCTATCAAATTTTTAAAACTATTAACGACCGCTCGTGATAATTGTATTAATAATTATTATTTTTCAGATTTTGGGAAAGTTTCAATATTTATAGTCTAGGAAACGTCAATATACTCTTGATGTGTTATTGAACGTGTTATTAAATGTTTTTTTGTGTGCTATTAAAATTTCACAGTGACAATTTTTTCACAGAAAATTTCACAATTTTTTTAGATGTAGAATTTGACCTTGCACTTTATGACGGTATCCTTACAAAATTTTAGCCCCAGATAAGGATTTAGGATACATATTTAGGATTTCCCGCACTATGGTTCAGTGTCAACAGCTCTTTCATATACTCCCCATTATCCTCACAACGAATCTCCCGTTATTGCACTATGTACGAATGAAGAAGATCTCTCTTTGGTTCTTTGCTTCTATCACGACCGAAACAGTTCTAAATGTGATAATAAAATTAACTGTTCTAAATGTGAGGCTACGTGAATTAAGTATGCTTTATGTAAATCTACGTACTCTGTAGTTCCCAAGAGTAAAACATTCAACCAAACCTTAATTAACCTGACAATTTCCTTCTTAAGTGACGTTAAATATCCCGGTACCAATTTTTTAATCCAAAATTTTAAAAACATGTAAAAACTTTACTGAATAAAGCATAAAAAATTTTAAGTTCTACAAAAGTTTGGCAATAAAGATTTGCCAAAGCAAATGATACTTTCCTTATACAAAACCTGCGTTAGACCGATAATATTTACGACCTTCCGTTATGGTTTAATGTTTCTCTTAGAATTATTAAGGATTTTGAAATTTTGGAGCGGAAAGTACTAAGGCATTGCATTGGAAAATATTTTGAGTCTTGATTGAACCGATATTCAAATCGCTTCTTTTAAGCAAAAACCAATTTAATAAGTTTATAAGTTTATTACTAACAAACATTTTGAGGAAACAACTAAAACTATAATAAAATGGGTGTATCGTAAAAGATTTAAAATTTTAGATAACAGAAACTGTTATTTATGATGTTAATTTTTATCTCTTTCTTTAAAGTGGGTTAAATAAACTGGGAGCCAAGTATATACGATAAAGATCTTAACTCAATTTACATTTGTTCCCACTAAAAGAATTATATAAAAACAATTTATGATAAGCCAAGTTAGCGTGCTATCTTCGTCCTGGCCGAAGCTTGAATACCCTACACCCACAGGTTATATCTATATTCCTAGTAGGGACTTAGTGATTAATAGCATATTTTTGCGCTGATTTTTGTTTATATATTATAGTTTATTATACATACATTGTATATTATAATTTATAATTCGTAAAATTTAATAAAATATTACAATAAAACATTAAGAATACTTCTGTCGTTCATGTGGAAATATCTCCACAGCCTCCCCTGTAACATATCTTTTCGGCGGGCCATGCCCACTTTTTGCAAAATAAGTTAGTAATCGTTGTTCAGTTTCAGGATAAAATATTTTCTTCAAATCGCTCTGCAAATCTAGAAACGTAGAAAAGTACGCGTGATTCTCATCCGATTTTCAACACCAATCTGCTTACGATAACAAAGGAAATTTGAGCTGATTTCAACAGACGTGATTTCAACAGCCAGACAGACAGACGGACGATCAGGGCTAAATCGGCTCAGGAGATGGTTCTGAGCCAGATAGTATATACTTTTTCATACCTGCCACACCTCTTCTAAAGCATTACAAATGGAAGAATAAACTTAATATACCCTTAACCTCTTGAGTGTAGGGTATAAAAATAATGAACCGATCCGAAATTTATAATGCTTTCAAATGTATAAAAAGGGGAAATTTTCGAAAACTCGGCATACATTCTCTCGTTGTCATTGAAAACAGATGAAACAATTCTCTCAAAAAAGATGAAACAATTTATTTTGGTTTCTATCGCGGTGATCTTGTTGTCAGTGAGTATTTCTAACCAGAAAACTTCAATACAGCACAGTATTTATAATTTGTATACTTGTTTAGCCATGCGTCATGTCGCAGTCTGGGGATCATTACAGTCCATCTAACTCAGTAATCGAATCAATAACAGAAGAAACATCTATGCCTAACGCTCCATCAACATGGTCGCCAAGAGTTCAAAGGTCTCTATCAACAGTGGAATCTTGTAAGGGGCTTTATGGAGCCTGTTCAGCATATAACCGATGTTGCTCGTTCCTCCGTTGCTCTCTTATCACTAAAGTATGCGTACCTATATACCCCTTTTATTTAGCTCTACTTTAAAAACGAATAACGAATAAATAATAGTTATTAAAAAAATTTTCTGTATAAAACCCAACGCATATGACAAAATGTTGAGAGATAAAACCTGTTTCTCTTAGAAACATTGTATCAGCTTAACTTTCATAAAAGATTAGCCTTCGATTTATTAAATGATTATATTAATACATTTTTCAACTCAAACATTTTCAATATTTATCCGCAAAAATAGTCCTTTAGAGAAAATTGCAACATTAATAAATCACACTAAAATCTAAAATCTGATCCTCTAATTAAAATGGTACGATAAGACAAAGTTTTAATCCTTTCCTTATTTCGTGAAATATTCAAAATAAAATGAATTAAATTATTTAATATATTTTGATTTATTTCCACTTGGTGTTCCAATAGGATGAGAAGGCTTTTTCGGTAATTAAATATTTTTCAGTAAGCTTAAATATCGGTTAGAATTAAGCGATTTGAAAAACTTCTGAAAAATCGAGCTCACTTGATTTTATTCCTGGTTCATTTCTTTTCTCTCAGGTTTTACCGAAAACCGACGTCAGGGGCTCTAGATAAAACTCGAATATCGCAAGAAACGTTGAATTGTTGATAACTGACATCTAACAAGAAATGCTCGTCTATTGTTAAAAAAGCAATATTTTTTGCTTCATGACACATTGGGAGTGTGTGTCATGTGTGTAAAAAACAATTGTTTTTTTACTTACAAGGTGGTCACAATCTGTAACTTTTATATGAATTGGAATTTTTTTATTCAGTTCTGGTAGGCAAAAGTGGAAACATTTGTCGTAGACAAATGACGTAGACGTTTGACGTAGATCAAGTGCCAATTGTCTCTAATTTTTCTTTAACGTTTCTACAGAATA
>OZ016501.1:47329152-47409152 GCA_963966595.1 Physocephala rufipes
TATATATATATATATATATATATATATATATATATATATATATATATATATATATATATATATATATATATATATATATATATATATATATATATATATATATATATATATATATATATATATATATATATATATATATATATATTAATCTTGAATTAGAAGAGAGATGGGGGAAATTATACATTACAATATTGAATACATGACGAACTGGAATTGAACCCTGCGGAATCCCATATAAAACACCTCCGCAATTTGATTTAAACCGTATCAATTTTTATTATTTTAAAGAAATTTTTATATTTTATATTTTTATATTTCGTGAATTGATAAATGAGGAGAAAATATGGCGTACTTTCAGGCGGAAGTTTCGGAGTTGTGAAAATTGTTACCTTTTTTATTTAATACGACTACTCTTATACTATGTTCGCACTAGGCCCAAAATACGTAATTTCGTTGCTTAACACAATTTCGGGTGAAATTGAGAATATTTATTCAATTTCGCCTTACAAAAACGTACCAAACGGCACTGAGATGGCGATTAAATTTACTTCTATTTCGACGAAATTAAGAACAAAATTGACTAGAAAATAAAAACCATACCTGATTTTGTCCTAAAATGTGTGCTAAATTGGTATTAGTTTGGCAACGCCGACTTATTTTAATATTTTTTGACATTATTTAAATTGGTGTTTTTTGAATTTTTTTTGTGAAAACTTCAAATATTTGAATATGCACAAATGAAAATACAAGTAATGACGATATGAGTAATTTCTCAAGTGATTCCTTGTTTGAAATCCTTGCGAAAATGTGATTTTTTAAGTCGTAGCGAATTTGACAAACACATAGTCAAGAGAATTTCCAAAGATTCGTACGTGGGCGGGAATCGAACACAATTTGGTTTCTGATTTATCGACGGAAATGGCTTCTCCGATTTTATAGACAGAATGATGACTATTATCTGTCAAATAGAACTGAAAGGATGTTGGGACATATAATCGTTTGGACAAGGCTAACAGTTTTGAGGAATACCGTGGATACAGCGGTGACGAACAGACATGAAACTGACAAGTCTCCATCGATAGAGAAAACTGCGTGGGTGACAATTTAGCGGGAAACGGATGTGTTTTCAATTTTGGAACTGTCCATTCAAAAAACTTACCAATTGTTACATTCAAGTGTTTCAATTCATTCTTTAAATAGTTTTTCGAATAAATCAATGAGTAGTACTCTTCTTAAGTTTGTTTAAGTTTAAGTTAAAGAAATTTTGGAAATAACAAAGCGGATGTAATGCTTTTCTTATAAATGTTCACTTCAGATTCTAGTAGAAGATTAAGAATTGGGGTTGTTCGGAGGGATTATATAAGCTGCTTGACAGAATTGACGAGTATTTTGCAATATGATCCCAACAGAAAAAGTTCGTAATCTACTTTACCTAACTATTAAAACTAAAACGCTGATTTTAATAAATTAAACACATATTATGCTCATAATTTATCCGATAATGAAACAAACTCAACGTACTCTGGCAGAATGCGATTTTTTTTATTTGTTCTACATACAAACATATATTTTGGGTCCTTGCCTGGAGTTTGTTCCGATGAGTAAAGGCGAATCGCACTGTAATGCTCAATTACGGTGCACATAGTATTTGTTACAGTGCTTTCCCGAAAAGGATGTGCGTTCAGGAGTTGTAAATTGTACGATTATGTTGTATGGTTGAAAAGGCACCGAACCCGAGAAAATGCTTTGTGTTCTCTGACAAAGTGATGCTATATTATACCTTACTGATCAAGAGAAGTGCAGTAAAATGCAGATTTTTTGCGACATTTCATTTGAGAAGGTTTGTCGATAATGCGAAGCATTCCCATGCAGCCAACCCTCACCAAATTTTACAAATTTGTATCGGCATGGTGCTGTTGTTAAAACCTGTGTACTTCGTATCACGCAACTCAAACTGCATTAGACGAGAGAGAAAGAGAGAGAGAGAGCGATAGAAGATGCTTACAATGCATTAAAATCGATCAGTCGATTAGAATACTTTAAGCAATGCAGATGATCAAACGCAGCTTAATTGCCCGATTATTCTTAACACTTCTAATCATTTTAGGGTTAGCACTTCTCAGCAAAGGTCAAGTCGAGAAATGCGCTGATTTTAATGAATATGTAAGTTCATATCAATAATGAATTTTTTTTGAGAATTTTTTTTATCAATTTTAAAGGAGTTGTTCATAAAAAGGCTCTTCTAATTTGCTATCATTTAGTGTCAGAATCATTGGGATTGTTGCTCAAATACTTGTTTGTCTTATCTCTATCGGTGCACCCAAAACTTCGCCATTTTTCCTTATAGTTTTTTGGGTAAAAATTATGCACCGCCCGTAGAGAGTACCTTACAGGAAATTTATGATTTGAATTTTGGCAGCGTCATCGCTAGAACTGAGGTGTTTGCTTTACCACAAGGAATATATGGACGTTTTGGGGGAGAGGAGGAAGATGATATTGATGAAAATTCTAGTATGATAAGGCAATCACTAAAAGCAATCTTATTGCCGAAGACAACAACAGCGACAGCACCACCCACAGTAACACCTTCTACAGTAAAGGTAATGACTATGCAAACAACCGAATTGCCAGAGACAAAGGAAATAAGGGCACCATCAGATGAAACAACAACAAAGCTGATAGAAATGCAAGACCTTTCAACAGAAATGGCAAATATAGAAACATCGTCCTTAGTAATGCCATCTACGGTAAGGACATTGGCTGTGGAGACGGTGGCATTGCCAGTGGCAAAAGAAATTTCAACAGCTCCAGGGGAAACAACAGTAATGCCGTTAGGAACAATACACACTGCAAACGCAAAAACAACAACAACAACAACAACACCAGCAGCAGTAGAAAATGCATCTGAAGTTGGGATAAAAGAAAAAAAAGAAGAAAAATAAAGAAATAATCAATTCGACAACACGAAGGTAATTAGAGGTACACCATAAGCTGCAACAAACGCCATGAAGGCCACGATAATTACAAATCTACGTAAAAGAAATTTAAATATTTTTGGTTTTGAATGAATTTACCAAGTTAAAAATAACTAGGTATTAATTTTTGAGATTATTGAATAAATATTTTTATGTGTTCCACGTATTTATATAATAATCAACTAATGGCTGTATAATATAAAAACATCAAGTTCGCATGCTTTTGTCAGGAAATGAATGTCTGACAACATCTCCAGAATGACCAGAAAACAATGGTCCTAATTTCATCACTTCGATACCCAAAAAGTTGAAGTTTTTCCTCAAAAAATAACGAAATGTGGCTTGGGATTTATAAGAAGCTATACCCGAGTATCAACAATTTCTATTTTTAGTTATCCTATAAAGGTTTCCCTGCCTTCCGTCTTATCAGCGTCTTATCAATTCCAAATTGAAGTTTTTCATTTAAGAAATTACATTAAATTTTTTTTAATTGTTCCGAAAAATAAAAACGAATTGTTTCTCAATGAAATCCTACGCAATTAAACAATAAAACAAAATAAGAAATAAAGAAGTGAAACAAATACAGCTTTATTATCGTAATTTTTCACCAATAAAAACAATTCGAATCATAGAGCCTTTGATACTCATCCTATTCTCAGTATCACGCCTGAAATTTTTCGAATTTAACGACTGATTATTATCAATGAGCAACAATATTTTTTCTTATCGCTTTCAAAAAATTATTGCTCATCCTCGGGTGAAGCATTTTTAACTTCGAACTCATCAAGTAATTTCAGTTGTTTCTGAGATGATCTCGAGTCCAGTAAGCAAGATGTTAAATCGTTGGTGGTGTTTATGTGCTCTAGCTACGTTTTTGGCAATTTTGATCAATACTCTTATACTACAGATATCAGCTGCTCTACCCTCTACTCACAATCACAATGAAGAGAATATTTTAGAAAATGAAATAAAAATGACCGTTAAAAACCGTCCAATACGTCTTCCAAATACTACGTATCCGTTGCGTTATCATTTACACGTGGTTACAGATATTCACAAACAAATTTTCGATTATACGGGCAATGCGACGTTAGAGATTTTAATTAAAGAGTCTACCAACGAAATTGTTTTGCATGCCAAAAGATTAAGTGATTTCGTGATCACGGTCATTGAAATTAACGGTGGCGAACTTCTCGAAGACATGACCTATTTGTACGATAATGAACGAAGTCTGTTGGTGATACAACCGCGAGAAGATTATCAGGCGTTTGAGGCCGGTCAGATTTATCGTCTGGAAATACTTTATAAAGGCGTTATGAGTAATAATACCTTTGGACTATATTGGCTCACATACAATGATGAGAATGATAAAAGTGTGTGAGTAGTTCATTTTTTTCAAAATTATATTGTATTTTGAACATAAGAAATTTGTTTTTGTTGGAAAAAGAAACATTGGAGGAGTAAGAAGATAGATTTTCAGAGGCAGGATGTTATCATTATTGAATATTAAATATAATCAATAAAAAAATTACGAAAAAGTTTTTAAACCTACCTTCGAATCATAGGTTTTTCAGAATTTATAATGGAACAAGAAACCAGAAATAAGTCCCGTATTAATGATATGGAAGGTTAAAGCGACATTGAAGCATGTACACACTCATATGCAGAAACATATATATGCAAACATACATACATACGCACTACAGACGTTCAAATGCATTGAATCGTAGTAAAAGTCGGACACGATTGACTTAACTGAAACGAAGACAGCGACTATAAATAATATACTTGTTTAGAAGTTTCGAAATAATAATAAAGAAACAAACTAAAAGAACATTCGATTTTCATCGAGGCCTCAAAAATGTCTTTAAAACTGAAACAACAAACAAAATGCTGCAACAAACAAATCGACAAATACTCAACAAAACCTACCATTCTATTTTTTTTAAAATCTGCTTTCATTACCTAAATTTTTGTGTTAAATTTTTCACAGATACTTAGCCGCTACTCAATTTGAACCAACTGGTGCACGTTATGCGTTTCCATGTTACGACGAACCATCGTTTAAATCCAGCTTCATCATAAGCATCACCCATGGCAGCAATTATAGCGCAATATCTAATATGCCAACTGATGGCCAACCGATATTCAGGTAGTTCATAGGTTATATATCCATTCGGACGATAAGAGCAAACATAAGTTTTACAAATTTCTAATTCATTTTGATTCAAGCAGTACCGATAATGAAACAGTCACAACCACATTCAAAGAAACTCCACCCATGTCTACGTATCTGGTGGCTTTCATTATATCGAATTTTGAAAACATATCAGCAGAATATCGTGGTGTCCTGCAACGTGTCTTCACCGCACCGAATGCCGCTAATAAAGGACACGCAGCGTTAGAGAATGCTATGCGCACAGTTGCGGCACTTGAAGACTATTTGGGTATTCCGTACGGGCTCAGTAAATTGGATCATATTGCCTTACAGAAGAATTATGGGGTCGCTATGGAAAATTGGGGTTTAATCACTTACAGAGAGGATAGCTTGCCGAATAGTAATCAACAAGACGCGCATAGAAGGCTCAAAGATTTACTGATTCAGAATCATGAAATCGCTCATCAGTGGTTTGGTAATATAGTATCGCCCGAATGGTGGACTTATGCTTGGATGAATGAAGGCTTTGCGGTGTATTTTAGTTATCTGATAACCGATGTGGTATGTAATGAATGAATGCTATTGGGATGACTGATAGACAATCAGATGAATTTTTTCGATTTTAATTTGTTTTTTAGATTTATCCGGATTATAAAGCGATGGAAGATTTTTTTACTGATGTCATAGAAAGAGCATACAGTCATCTTATGATATGCCCTATGACGTATTATACCGAAAAGGAGTCCGATATACCCATGATTTTCGATTACATTACTTATCAAAGAGGTAAGTCAGGTTTGAATAGAGCGTAATATAGATCATTTTCTAACTTCCTCTAATTTTGACAGCTGCTTGTGTCATCCGAATGTTTCATCATGCTTTTAAACCTCACGTATTCATCCAAGGACTCAATAGATTCCTCAAAAAATAGTAAGTTTTTATTTAAGAGTTACTTGCTTCGAACAAAATCGATAATAATTTTAATTAACTCGCCAAAGTTTTCGTTTTTAAAGTCATTATAGAGCAGCTAATGAAAATCAACTCTTTGCCGAACTTCAGGCGGCCATTCGCGACGATATGTTGGCACTGAATGGCAATAACCAACTATGGATAAACTCCATAGATCAGATAATGACTTCATGGACCCATAGTGAACAAATTCCGATTATATCAATTTCAATTAATTACGAACAGAATACTGTGACTATTCGCCAACTACCGAAGGATCCAAAGTCCAAAGAGTTATGGTGGATACCATTAAATTTTGTCACTAAATCTCAAATAGATTTTGAAAAGACTCAAGCTGATATTTTCATGCCGCCCATAAAAGACATGACTTTATCTCTTGAAGAACTTGGTATTCAATTAAAACGGCATGATTGGGTACTCGTTAATAAACAAATGACAGGCTTTTATCATGTGCTCTATGACGATACAAACCTAATGGCAATTGCAAAGCAATTACAGAGTAATCATTCAGTAATACATCAACTGAATAGAGCGGCCATATTTCAGGATATTTGTTTATTGATAGAAAGCAATGAAATTAAATCAATTGATGTTATTTTGGAATTGCTCAAATATTTACGAAATGAAAAGAATACAATACCATGGAATTATGCGGCTGATGTGATAGGATTGTTTGGTTCGAATCTTTACTATACTCCTGCTCACACTCTATTCAAGGACTTTATAAGAAAATTAGTAGCTCAGACTTTTGAAGAAACTTATCAAAGGATAACAAATAATATCAGTACAGGAATATTGCCACGTCAGAGAGTTTTAGAAATAGCATGCTCCGTCGATTTACCAAAGTGCTTACAATTCACACGCGAGCGAGCACATAGTATTATTTTTGAGAAAATCCCTTTAGGTTTACTTAACGAAAATTATGGTATGCACGATCTGATACTATGCATGGGATTGAAGTACATCAACGATAGTGAATTTAATGCAATAATGGATTTACTTAATCAAACTAAAGAGGTGGATATACGTCAAGACTTGATCTACTCATTACGTTGCATAAAAAATCATAGCCATTTACGTCAATATTTGACATTTCTGATGAATGAAAGTGCGAATTCGGAGATTACGTACTATGAAAATTCAATGATCTATTTGTTTTATTTGTACACCTCCAATTTAGAAGCACGTCCAGTGGTGTGGGCTTATATTGAGAAAAATTATAAGAAACTTTGTAGATCATTACATTTTATTGAGAATTTCAATCGCATTGCAGAATATGTTCCCAAAAGTTATCATCAGCAGGTATGTATAAATTAATTGATTCTTTAAATGTAATGATTAATTGGTGGAATTTAATGCTAAATTCCTCTATTTTCTACTATTTACAGTTTCTCATTCTTCATCAGAAGATCGACGATGAATTAAAAAACATCACAAGAAGTAATCATTTTCACAATAAATCACTTTTAGATATCAATTCAGATCGTATTGGTAAAAAAGTGAAATATAATGAAAAATTTCTGACGAATTTCGAACAGAATATTCATGATTGGTTAAATCGTGAAATGTCAATTATCAGCACCGGATTTGTTTCTTAAAGCTTAACGATGCTTAAAACAATTCATATACGTAGAGTGTAAAAAGTTCGTAAGGAAATTATAAGAATTATTTAAATAAAGTTGTAGAAAATATCTTTAAATTATTTCATATTATATTTCTTAGTAGGATAAATATATTTTTAGGTACAAAAAAAATTAAAAAAATTTTTTAGCCACAAAAATCGATGAGTAACTCAATGAATGCTTCAATTTTCGAGCTGACATACCTTGTGTATGGTGATATCGCTGAGGTCATTGATTCCGCCTAATTTCTAAATTACAATTTCCAATTTGACGCGCTCCAATGTCTGATAAGAAATCATAAATCCAAATGAATTAATTTTCCGATCAGTTTTTCAAATTTTACGTTATCGATTTTCTGGTGCTTGAATTAAAAATAATTTTAATTAAAATTATTAAAAATTTCATAAACTATTTTAAACCGAACATTTTCTCTTATTTTAAAGTTTTCCTTTAAAACAAGATAAGCGTTTCCATGTCATACCTTATCATATCAATTTTTCAAATGGTCGAAAATTAAATCTATCTATAAAGCCGCGCAAAAAACTGATTTGTTTAAAAAAAAAATTGTTTTTCACACTGCTTTAGCGATTTAAACATGAAACAAACCATAATATTTGAGAAAGATAATAAATCAGAGATAATTTTTTTAAAGGTTTTTGGGAGGAAATTTCCGTCGTGGATGTGCTGGAGGGCAGACCGTTTACACCGATATAGAAACGTTATTGATAAGTGTTAATTTTTCACCAAAATTGATTTTACGCCCAAAGCGAGAAAAGAATAGTTTTAACTGATAACGCAATGTGCAAACAATTTTAATGAAAACTTCTAGTCTTAGTGTCGTAGCAATAAGTTCCGTTTCTCTTATTATTGTTTAGTGCTATAAGCCATTTAAGGTTAAATAAATTGTTCATTCTATTGAATAATTTTAATAAATATATTTGTTTAAGAAAACTTAATATTATTTTTATTTTTAAAAATGTCCACGGAACTGGTTAATATTTTCCAATTTTTTTTTAATTCAATCTATCAATTCAATCATAGGATAGTGAAAAAATTTCCTTGTAGATTTTGTAATGGTCGTCCCATAATCGCTATAAATTCTTCTTAACGACGACAAAATGCTCGAGTAACTTTTTCTATGCCTAAATATTTGACAGACTTTCTATAGCTTTACTTTCTTGTGTGGAGCAGAGTGTGGTAATTGCTAAAGAATTGTGAAGTTTAGTTTCAACGGAGATATGTGTTTCGATCATCCCTGAATCTACTTTGAGTGCTTTCATCTTGACACCCATTCGCGTTTATGCACACAAGTACCCCATACAAATCAAAGGAAAATCTCTTTATCTCTGACAAAGACCTATGTTGAGATTGTAAAATCTGCACGCAGCGATGCTTTTATTTCATTGTATTAATACAATAATACAATACAAGTATAATTATAAATTATTATTGAAAATAATAGAAAAATAATTCAAGATTTTAATATACCCTAAGCACGAGTCAGAATAGTATAATTAAATCATGTAAAAGTAAATCAAATAGGTCACAAGAGCGCGGCTTAAAAAAAGATTAAGATTAGTAAGGATTTACAGCCCTATTAATAAAACGATTTCCAACGCTGCGTAACCTTCTTAAACACTTCTTAAACAAGAAAACATTATTCACAAATAAATTTTTAATTTACAAAACACCGTTTAAAGACTGCGTAATTTAAACACCAAATTTTTCGTTTAAAGCCTGCGTAAATTGACATTTCAATATCAAAATAGTTTTTGTGTCTCAATAAACAAACAACAATTTTCTAAGATAAAAACCAGAATAATCGAATTCAAACGCTTCAATACTTTAACACCATTTTTTAAAAATGTAGCAGAGCATATTTTTTGTAGTAATTTTAGTTTATTTCTGAACCTATTATGGCACAAACGTTACTTAATTGACAAAAAAAATCACAAAAAAAAATCATTTATAAAAAAGAATTTAAACAACGTTGTGTAGGTTTTCATTTACAGGCCGATTCTGGCACATTGTCACAAATATTTGTGAGGGTCACAAATTGAGACAAATATTGTGATTTTCGGTATTCTAGCGAAAACGTCAATGGAAAAAAGCTCTTTTGTGATCAAAAAGCTCATATGTCAAAGTATAGTTTAGCAGGGTTGCTTTATTTCTGCTTCGTTACTTTATTAGTTTTAGAAATGTTGTTTTCTAAAACAATTCGTTAAAAATTGTTTGTCATTGCAATAAATGTAGGCAATAAAATATACCCAATTTTTCGTTTGCTTGTGCATAAAAAAGTTCTACCTTTTTAATAATTTTAGAATTTTTGTATTATTAATACTCATAAGAGTTCAACCCTGAATATTGACAGAAATGCATAACAAAACAAGAGAGTAGTATTATTATCGTAATTAAATTTTTAATTAAATAAGTGAATTATGGATGGCCAAATATTCGTGAAGGACTAAATATTTTAAAGGGCGGCCAAATATTTTAAAGGACCCAAAAGCAACTACAAGTTCACGTATGGTTCGTAAAAAAATTGACGTTCATATACTGTTGTGACTTACAGGCCGATTCTGGCACCATCACAAAATCGTCACAAATCACAATAGAGACAATCGTCACAATTGAGACGATTTGGTATTCTGAACACCTTAAAAAAGCTCTTTTCATCTCAATTGTGACGAAAGTTGCGATGGTTGCGAGAGCAGGTCACAACAGTATATGAACGTCAATTTTTTCCCACTTGCGTTTCCGAATGGTCCTGCACGAACCGTACGTGGACTTGTGGTCACTCCTGGGTAGTCCTCATATTTTGTTCTCCCATAAAACACATATTTCATTAAAAATTTTTTTCAATAATAATAATATAACAACTATACTCGCTTGTTATTATTATGCATTTCCGTGACTAACCAGGGTTGAATTCTTGTCGATGTTAATAATATAAAAATCTTAAAATTTGTTAAAAAGATACAACTTTTTTATGCACAACGAAATGAAAACTTTCATAAATCATATTGCTTATGTTTATTTGACTTTTAAGCAATGACTTTTAAACAATTTTTACCGAATTGTTTTAGAAAACAACATTTTTAGAACGAATTATATAATAAACTAGAAATAATGCAACTCTGCTAAACTAAACTCTGACATAAGAGCTTTTCGATCACAAAGAGCTTTTTTCGTGAGAGGTTTGCGCTAGAATACCGATAATCACAATATTCGTCTCAATTTGTGATCCTCACAAATTTTTGTGACAATGCGCCAGAATCGGGCTGTTAATCTCGTAACCATCACAAGTTTCGTCACAATTGAGATGAAAAGAGCTTTTTTAAGGTGTTCAGAATACCCAATCGTCTCAATTGTAACGATTGTCCGCGTTGTGATTTGTGACGAGTTTGTGAATCGGCCAGATTCACAAATCTGATTGTGAATGGCGCCAGAATCGGCCTGTTAATATAATTAAATATATTTGAATATACTATATACCGTATTCGCTTACTCTTTCCGTTTGCAACGCATTAAAGGAGATATGAACGATATAGAAAAATGAATTGTTTGTGTTCTTATCGGAGTTAAAGAACGCTTGATATGTATTTTAAATGTTGATGATGTATTTTTTGTTGTTTTCTACACGAATGTTTAAGCTTCCTTGACGCACATATAACCAGGTCGCGATTGATTTTGAAAGTTCAGCAAACGCAATCCGTTCTCACAAAATAATGTTGCTTTCAAGTCCGGACACATTAAAATTTTTTTTCGGAGTGGTCGGAGACATGCCCAACTTGTCCAGAAAATTTCCCAGACATTTGAAAGATGCAAAAGATTAACTTATGCGTTTACAACGATTTTTCAATCACTTTGAACTAGCGAATGGTTGAACTATTCGATATTTTCTAGTAATTACTAAAGGCCTGATTAGTTATGCATTCTCTCTTTTTCGAACATGAAGCGCGACTTTCCAAACCCATAAGCTATATGCAGTTTGTGTGGTTGTGAGAATTTCCCCTCGCAATATCCAAATCATTTTGATATCTTGTTAAGTTTCGAAAAATTCGCTTGAATTCGAACAAAGTGACAACTAAAAGAGGGTGCCACATCAAGCTTTCACTTCAACGTATATTTACGAGCAAAATGGAGGACGAAGAACTAATTGAGCTTGCTCGGCAAAATAATAGAAGAGAGTGTGGGAGGAAATTGGAGGCATATTATGAACTTCGGGTAAGTCCCATTTACACATTATTTGAGCAACTTCGTAGGTTCGCTTAAATATTGTGGCCAAGGCAAGCTCCACAATATTTCACAAGCCTCCAAGATTATATTGCGGGCCGTCGTTTTCCCAATGTTGTACTTCCAAACAATTTTCTGGAAAGACACTCTGTGAGCAAGATACTTAAAGAAAATAGTATTTAAAGATTCCATCTGAAAAATATTTTTTAACTTACAAAAGAGTGATGACAGTCGTTCTTCGGCACCTATGATTTTTAGTGGCTCTTCTAAATGGAAGCCGACCAAATTGAACAACAAATCTTAAATAGGACGAGTCATTCTTGTGTGTATAAAAAATTGGCCTTCATTCACATTTTGTATACTCATGATAATTTTTCTAAAGTAACCATTGGTTTACAAGTAACCATTCATTAAAGTAACCATTTTGGAATTGCAAATAACTGTAAGAATTGTTTTAAGTCAAACTAATAAGCAGGGCTGTCAAAAAGTATGAAATTTCTATGAATGCCTCTGTGGATTTCCCATTAAAATTCTACAAGACAGTACATAATTATTAATAATAATTCTTATTGTGAGAAGGTCGTAATAGTCATCTTACCAGGGACATGTATAAGAGACTATTCTCCGCCGCATATACGCCAATTAGTCTCATAGTCTCAGTTGTTCATGCTTAAGATACTGGTGCCCATCTGCGATGACACGAAGAAGGTATGCAAAAGGGTACCTCTAATACAGATCAATAGAAGCTGTTTTAAAAGGAGTGGTAATTACTACACTGAAGTCTATCGTTTCTAAAAAATTTGTAATTGCGTTATTCATACATATGGTGGGAGCTTTTCACAAATTCATGAAAATCACTTTAGTGTAATCCGTAATATCCTTCAAAGTGGATCGACCGAATATAAATATAGACTAACTATGAAACTGGCTTGTTGGCAGCAAGGCTGAAGGCCTCGATCCCTGATTTGATGGGAGCTTACATACAGAACATCAGGCCATATTTAGTCATTTGAGTTTGGACCAGAGATAAGGAGATAGGAACCCTCATATTGACACTCTCAATTCACCTCGCGAAAATGTTATTTGAAGTCTATATTTTATGTATTGTTTATATCACGTACACTATACGTGAGCTTGTACCATTTTGTTGTTATTGTTTGCTCTCACTTTAGTGTGCTGAAAATAATTATTTCGTTTGAATTACTCCATAATACGATTACAATAACAAATGCATTGTTCAATTTTATTACCATTTGTTTAAGTCCGTACATTTTTAAAAATGTGAGATATATGGCTAAATTTATACAATTTATAATAATGTTTCGTTTCAGCGGAAGATCAAAGTCCAAAATTTGAGTTGGGCACCGGAGTCTCCAGGTTGTGGATTATTGAACGTAGTCCAGTCCAATTGGCACACAATTTTCGCGAAATTATAATTCAATAAGGAAATCTAATGATCTGTTAAACATTAACAAATATATTCTTTATAACTTCGTTATGTACAAGTATATTATAACAATAATCATGAACTGAAATTTATTGAATAATGTATTAATAGTGCAAAGATATATGAAATTCATTCGATCGACATAATGAATCGTTTATATACATCGGTTAGGAATTTTAATGAACTAAATTAGTTTCTCATTTCATTGAAAATAAATTGTTATGTAATAATTAGTGAAATATACAAAATTTCAATATTATTCCACTGGTGTTAATTATAATTATAGTGCGATTTCAATTTGTCTTACAATAATCTATAGATAGTTGTTAATCATAATCGCCAATGCTTAATTTAGTAGTTGGTATTCAATGTTAATAACATGCAAAACATTAAAGTATTAAAACTGTTTAACACACAAAATTTTACTGTTAAAACTTATTTTCTAAACTTTGTTTTAAAATTATAGTAGAGGGAAATGAAGAGGCTGACAATCATGCCAAAGAAGGGACTCAAATAAATGAGGTTACTTCCTTCGCAAAGAAGTTTTTTGAAGAAATTAAGAATGGAATAACGAATCTCCCCTTTTCGTTATGCCATTCTTAATTTCTACACAAATGGTTGTAGGTTGGTTTTGTGGTTCCCCTGGATAACGAAAGTTCTCTGTGGCAATCCGGATGCTACTCAATCTTTGATTTTCAGGCCAATTGGCCTAAGTGAAACCTTTCTCTCAGCATATAGGTCCGATTTGGGGCGTTTTTTTTATTTTTCTAGCTTAACTTAATCTAATTGAAATCACGTAATTAAAAAATCTGAAATATTGAAATTTTGGAAACTGTTGAATAATTTATGCTTACCCATTTGATTTTGCGGAATCCTATACAAAATGCTCATATTAATGTCGTATTAAATGTATGTTTTCGAAGCACTTAAAAATATATTAGAATCCTAATCCACATTAATTTTAAAATTAGTGAGAAAAATTTATTGATGTTATTTCAAATTGATTAATTTTTATTTAAAAGAAATTTTCCCACAATACATTTTTATTACTATGAAATAAACCATAATTATCTAGTAATTAATAATATTAATTAATATTAATTTATTTTAAAAAATTAAAAATTATACATTACATTGAAAGGAAGAAGAAAATAGTTATTCACTCACTCTTATTCTGTTCTCGACGGATTTAAGAATTCTTCTCCTTTGCCACAATTGTTTTATTAGTGACATCATATCTCATTCTTAAAATTAAGTTGTAACAAACACAGTCGTCATAAAATTCCTAACATATTGCAAAAATTCACCTCTAAAACATACTGACTTCGGACGCCAAATACGCTTCGGTACGACGGTTCAAAACTCGAAACAGATAAAAATTTTTTCGTAATGAAAATTATTTAAAATTAAATCGGCCGCCACTGCATATAATTCACACAGTCTTTATAAGATACATGTTCAAGAGCGCTATAGCTCAAGAGTGAATATACTCCCTCAGAACAAACTCGCTTTAACTCCGGTTGTTGATAGGTTTCCACTTCATTTCTCGACTGGCCGTCGAGCAAAGAACCTCAGTTCAAGCCTGAGTTTGTCTAATCTAAAAGATGTGTAGCTTTAGCTCTGGTTCCGACCACATCACATCACTTGTCGACTGGTCACTATTGAAACGCTCTGAAACTCTCTCATAAATTGAGACTTCCACAAACCGTCTCCTGTATCATAGGACACTCTTCAGCCCCGTTTGTAAGCGGCCTTCTGCTGCAAAACACTGGACCTGTCTTGGGATTTGTGAACAGCTTTCGGCTGTCAGGCACTCGACCTAACCGTCAGACTTGTGAGCAACCTTAAATTGCGAGGCAGTTTGTCTTCACAATAATTTGTAACAATAGGTTAAGTGATAACATCATCGTCCGAGTTGAGCTACCTTTGGTAGTCTGTGAGTAGACTGTCGTAACTTGACAGCCGTGCGAACTCTGTGTGGGTTTAATTCGTGATATAAGCTGTAAAACAGGAGGTTTGAGAGGTCCTTATAAAATGGACCCTGGGGCTTTTTGAAATTCACATCAGCTGTAAACCAAAACTCGTTATAAGTTTTCTATCGAAACATCTTAAAAAAACAATCCTATGAATATTCTAAAAATCCTCTAATTTTCAAAAATTAATACCTAAACTTGAATTACCACGAACTCTTTAAAGCCAAGTTTTCAAATAAGAAAAATATTCAAGACAAAATTTTCAAAGGCAATTTCCAGAATGTTGATAAAATTTGGAACGATTTTCCGTCATCCCTAGTCAAATTTGGTTTGTAGACAAACCGGTTTCGGCGATGTGCCACTGACATTGAAGATGGCACATCGCCGAAACCGGTTTGTCTACAAACCAAATTTGACTAGGGATGACGGAAAATCGTTCCAAATTTTATCAACATCCAACCCTATCGGAAAAATCAACAAATATCAAGAATTTCCAGAATCTCCAAAACCAAATGGAAAAATCAATGGAAAGATCATGATGTGGAGTATAGTTTTTCTAAAATCTGTAAAAGAAATTTATGATTTAAATGGTTAAACTGATTCAAGCGATAAGGGTTTACAACCTTTATTAAAAAAACGCAAGCGGTCATATAGAGTCTTTTGCAGTGTTAGGTGACTTTTGGGCCGCAGCAAAGAGATATTGCTTGTTTATTTCGTGTACATCGCCGTGGGTTTTTGGTTTGTGCGAATTTTCAAGGAGACTTTTCCTTTGGAAATTCCGTCCTTATGGCTTTAGCCTGACACTTGTAATTTAGGCCTTGTCGAAAGAAACTACCCCGATTTTCTGATCTATTTTCAATTTGAAATAGTTCTCCATCTCTTCCTTTTGAAGGCGGTTGCTAGGTTGCTTCTAACTGCGTTGGACTTTGTCTTAATAAAAGAATAAAGTTAAGGAAATTTTACCAGTTTTTGTGTAACCTATTTCACTGTCCATTTCTTTAGAGATAATGGGAAGAAGTGAAGTGAAAAGAGGGGAGGAGGGGTAAATAATGTTGGGGTTGTGGGAGTACCTATGTTTGGAAATTTAGAAACAATTACCTCCACGACAAAAACAAGAGTTAGATGCAATTTGAGACAATAGCTTCAAAATATAGGGTATTTCTGCTGACCCATGAGTACGTTTGTAAGCAAGTGTGTATCTGATTGCCTGTGTGCATACGATTATCCTAGAGGTACATTTCGAATTTAATGAAAGCGATTAATTGGAGAAAATACCGTTTAGACGATCCTATGAAAGATTTTCGCAATGCTAATTAGTTGACACCTAAATAAAATCGTTTATCATCAAACGAAAACATTGCTAGAACAACTATAAGGACATTAAATGGAACTCGGTCGAAACTTTGAGGCTCCACAATTTTAATGGCTCAATTTTGGGCATTAGGAAGCTTTGCAAGATATTATCCTAGATTAGATTTTAAATTTCAGAAGGCTTATTTAGGTCTGTCTGAAATTTATTAGTAATGAATTTTCTACAAAAAATTTCTCCGGAGCAAATATATTGTACCCGTTATAGACTTCGACTCTTCGTAAAATAACATTTCACGCAATACGTCAATTACTGATTAGGAAAACATTAATTTAGTTCAAAAAGAAGATTGGAATAAGGCGTATATTGTATAAGCATCTGGATAAAATATACGGAGGAACTTTTTTCCTACCTTTCTTCTTTCTTTCCTTCCTGTGACTTCTTGCCGACCACATATCTGTCAAAATTTTCCATATTCTTTCTCTTTTTCCTTATTTCCTTCTTTCCTTGCTTTCTACTCCTCCTACATTTCTTTGTCTCCTTACTTCTCTGTTCTAACCACAAGGAGTCATTCGTGCGACAACTCTGAAGTCATTATGCCCTCAATATTTCGATGTATTCACTAGTGTTGGGAACTATCGACTGATTACAACTATCGATAGTTAGTGATAGATAGTGGATGATTTTCACTATCTTGTTTGGTTAATTGGGTAACGGCTTTTAAGCTCTGAACGATTTCTGATTTACTAAGAACTACCGAATGTTTGAATTATTCGATAGTTTCTAGTAATTACTAATTCTGGGAGACAGACTCATTAGTTGAATGATTTCTGAATTACTAAAAACTATCGAAAAAAAACTATCAAATGAATAAATAATTTACAACTATCGAATAACTCGATAGTTTTTATTCGATAGTTCCCAACATTAGTATTCACAGTGTCGTGAATAATTGATAATCGCTTGGAACAAGACTGGTTACTACCTTCTTTTTGTGAATCCTATATTTGAGGGAGTGAGTGCAAATTTGTGTGTGTATATATGCGTATTTGATTGCCGCAACTTAGAGGTTGCCAATATTTTTATACCCAACACTCGTTTGTGTTGATAAATATGTGAGTTTGTAACTCACAACAGAGGACATTTACGGAATAACGTGTAATATCATCATCAATATTTTTAAGATGAAAATTGTATTATAAGTGTATATAAAATAAAAAATGAATTTAATCAACTTAAAAGGTTTAGTTTAGACTTAAGGGCCGGATGTCATTAAATTAATCGGACTTAAGGAAAGGGAAAATTAACTTAATTACTGAAAGTCATTACGCAAGGAATAGGTGTGTGAATAAGCCTACGAATACATTGAGTGATTAAAAATATTTTTGGAGGAATTTAATTTTAGAAGAAGTGATAGTAATGTAATGAATATGAAAGTAATGGGAGTCTCAAATATATTATGATATATTAGTGGGTAGAGTTCAGAAGTTTCGTCTAAAGGCGTCGTCAAAATTTTAGATTCTCATGTCAAGCAGAACTTGGCGAGATACAATTTTTTAGATTTTTGTTCTAGTTCTCGGTTTACCTTCTTTTGGCGGGTATCTAATCTGTTTACAGATTATTCGGTTTTGCAAATTTTATGTTCAACGAATTAGTAATAGAGTTAAAAAAATTAATTATACAAAAATAAATTATGAAAGTATTATGAAATTATGAAATGCAGAGAAGTTAGGTCTTGCATTTGATTTACGAAGGGGATTTTAAGAGAGATATAGCACGATAGAGAGTGAGAGAGGTAAGGAGTGAGAAAAGGGGATATTCATTATACTTCCAAAGTTTTTAATTAAATATATTCAGAAAATTCGGAAAATAATACGATGAGATGATTTAATGATTTTCTTTATTTTTAATTATTTTCTCGAATTTGTTCATTAAAATAAAAAGGCCTTTTAAAATATACTTTCTAAATTCCTCAAGAATCGTTTTGGAAAGACTTTATATAATTTTAATGTTTACGATGATGCTTGAACAATTAAATACCGTTTGCAAACAACTGTAAACTATTATTAATTAATGAAATGTTCACCAAAGTTGTTCTGCTTGCTGCGCTTGAAAATAAATATCAATATCAAAATCAATTATTTATACGAATATATAGAAAGAATATTATTTATATTTGCTGTATTTGTTTCTAATGAAGTAAAGCTCCATGTATCAAATGTGATCTCGCATTATTAATAAATTGCAATTGATATTACTATATAATTGAATCAATAAATTATAAAATCTATGGAATAAGCTTTATAGAAAAGGGGGAGAGGGGTAAATATATTATGGCTTCATAATCTGAGCAGTAAGAATGAAATGATTATTTATCCAAAATTTCAATTAATTCCATTCAATTAGTTGGCTACAGAACCAGAAGGAGGCTAAAATAATTTTGATGCATAAAAGGGTCAAATCTTTTGCCACCATGTCATTAACCACCACCATGTCATTATAAAATAATTTTTTAATAAATAAAGGGAAATAACTTGAAGAACGGGCAATTTTTTGAATATGTTGTAAATATTAATTATTGTAGTAAAGAATTTGTTGTAACTCTTTGTTGTAAGAAATAAATCTCTTATTTCAGAGTGATAAAAAAATTATGGAAAAAAGCCAGAAAAATATTGAATACTAATTATTACAAAGTGGGTTGAAACAGAATAAATAATGTCTATTAAAATAACATGCCAGTAATTTATCCTGAATTATCGGTATTTATAAATATGATCAATATTTTTTTATTTCGTAGAGCATTTATTAAGATAATTGACCGACGAGGGAAATTCCTTTAAATTTGATTACTTATATTCTTATTAAAATTTGCGCGTTCAATTATAGATTAGATTCGATTATAGATTTGCTATTTTAGCCTCTTCTTCGTGCGGGGTACACAAAATATTTCACTGTTGGATTAATTATTCATGCTTTTGATTGACGTTGCACGAACCTTGCTAACAATGGCTGTGCCTTATGTATTTGACATTCCAAACAGGACCAGACATTTAAAACGTTTCTCAATTTGTTTGGTTTTATTTTGGCAGGCCTGAATAATTGTATTGTTTTTGCTGAAAACATTAAATAAGCTAAATCTGAAGAAGACATTTTAAAACCATTACTAGGCCTTACCGAAAAAACTGCAATCTTTTTCTGCATATATTCAGCAAGGCTGTTTTCTAATGGAACAAGGATTCCAACTACATTACATGCATACGCATCCACATAACAAGCTAAACATCATTTCTATCTGGTAGTTATTTATTTACAATCAAAACATTAAAGAAACTAACTTCATTGTTATGATTTTAAAGCCCTCGGAGGATGTTTGTAAATCCTCGGAGGATTCTGTAAATTTTAATTAAATGGATGTACTCACTGATACACGCGCATTTATGCACGCACATGCACATATACACACCCGCCTACAATTCGTACACCTTGATATCCTTGTAATAAACAAAACAATTTGTTCACTAACAAAGATCACCACACCGTATCACAACAATTTAAAATATACACTGTAAACATGTTTTTTATCAATTTCATCAATTCGTGTAAATATTCATCTCATAATGCCTTTTCTCGTAAATTGAAATTTGTTCAATCCAAGTCCTTAATTAATTAGATTTAGTATTCTATTAGACTTCATTACATTCCTTCTTCTCTCTTACACCATTCCTTCTTCTTGTAGTCTTTGAATTGGTAATATTTATTGCAAGGATTGCTCCTTTTGTAGTCATATGTGCATTGTTTATCCTGGTCAGAAATTTATTTATTTTTCCAAGCAGTAAAATTCCGAATATGAACTGAACTACATTCATGCTCCCAAATCTTTGGATTTAATTTCCACCAAACCCCAAAACCTTCTACTGAAGCAAAATTAGAACATGATTCATTTGCTGAAAATATTCTGCAGCAGAAACAATAAATCTTTTTCTTTGACGGAGAGTACACCATCCAAGACCTCAGCATTTTTTCTCCATTTGCTAGAGTCTTAAAAAACCATTCGCGTGTTAATTTTCGCGTTTGACCTTTAATTAATCCACCTGCTCTAAACGTTCCGGTTTCACTAAAATCACTGTTTAAATATTGGACAACAGCAGCACCTTGTCGTACCAAAATCATACGGGTATACTCGTCTATATGAAAAGGCCATAAACCAACATCTTTTAAATTATACATATCACTTGATGAAAGTTTTTCTTCACTTCTGCTGTTTTCAGAACTTGTAGAATTATCTAACATAAGGTTTTCATCACATGCGTTTAAAATTTCTGGACAGTTTGAGACTGAGGGCGCCTCTATCGTGCCATCCGTTGTTCCTCGCTGAATATATTTTAGTAATTGCCCTTGATTCACTTTTAGTTCATTTTCTTTCATTTTCTTCATTCTTCGGAAAGAAGCACCGCTTGGCCTTATTCGTTTCATTTTTAACAAATTTCAATTCTAAAATATTAATGGTTTCAAATAAATAAACGCCATCAATTTTAAACAATTACTTGATATTAGTTTTCTCACCTCTTTTATATTATTTATTAAGAATAAAAAGAATATGAATACAAATAATAAGGGTATTTGTAGTGCAATTGTAGATTTCAAACCTTTACCAGCGCTTCACTCACAAATTTAATTGCAATACTTGTAAATGTCAGCAAAATTAAGCTTCCTACTAACAGTTTCTTCAAAATGCTTCAGAAATTTTTTCAAATTAATTCAGTTGACCAAGTATGCCATGACAATTGAAAAAAGCTTTTAATGAGCTTTGAGTAAAAAACACTGCCCTTAAAAGTATGCCTCAATAAAAAACGAATATGCTTCCCCTAGTTAATCGCTGAGTTAACTGAAACTACATAACAACTTTTTAATAATATGGCGCCCTAAAGTATAGTATACTTTATAAGCCTACGTGTTTTTATGATACGAAATTAATAATATTTAAATAATTGAGATATTATTAAGATATTAATTGCTAGTTTTTTAATAGAGGGTGTCAATGCGAGCATATTCTTAGAGGTGCCTAATTTCTGGAAACTGGCGCCCCCGAAATCGTGCCGCCCGGGGCGGACCGCCCCTGCCGCCCCACCCTAGCTACGCCACTGGATGTAATGGATAAAAATAAAATTACATACGTAATTAAGTCAAAGGATATCGGTTTATAGTATTCGATTGACAGGTTTATAGTATTCGTTGTGTCATTTTGCTAACCACACCAAAGTCAGGCACCTTAAAGGTGTAGGGGTAGAGGGGTAGACAGGTCTATAGAGTAATGAACACTTGCATATTGATTTCAATAAATAATTACACAAACGTGGCCAGGCCTATACGAACTTTGTTGAGCATCCTCTTCTTGGCATTGACACCATCTCCCACATCTCGGGCGTGTGACGCTTTGTGACGAAAATGCTTCACGAGCACACTGTCCTCGGTTCTTTCATACGCTGTCATAATAGAAAAATGATTGTTTCAAAACTTAAAATATAATGATATATTTTTTATTTAGATAATATATAAATATTTTACCAGCTTAAAATGAAATAAGGTAGTCACGTGCGTCATAGTAAACGAAAAAGACAGCAAGACGAAGAAAGCCGGTGAAGAGAGAAAGAGAGAGCGAAGGAGAGAGAAGAAACAGGAAATGAGATGCAGACAACGAGAGAGCGAGCGTGCGTAAGAGCTCATACAGGTAGGGATATGGAAAATAGTAGAGATGAAAGAGGTCGTAACTGACATCTGTGACAAGTTTATATAAAATCCAATTTCCGAAGTATAAATTAATAAAAAAATTAGAAAACCCAAATAAACAAAATTAATTGAAAAATACAAATTAAAATAAATATTTTATTTCTCTTTTCAGTTCCTGGAAGAAGTTATTTCCAAAGTATTTTTGGCAACGGTCATATGATATATACGATTCGTCAATGATTCCTGTGTGAACTATCCTTGGATCCAGAATTTTGCGCTTTCAATAAAAACTATTCAAGGAAATGTGTTCGAAAATATTCTGAAAAAAGAATAAGATAAGTGAAAAATTAAAGAAGGTAGCAGTGCTAATTTCGAGGGAATGCTACTGAATTTATATAATTTGTATATATGGTATGGAGATTAAATGAGACTTGGTAAAAAATCAGATAGTCTGATATTATCTTAAGAAAAATTTATTTATTTTTTAACCTCAGGAATTATTGATTTGAATAGTCGAAATCTTGAAATTTCAGTTTACATGATTCAGATTTTTATAAATACCATGTACAAACAGTGATTATGTTACGAATTTTAGTTTACAATCTATGGAAAACAGAAACGTGCTTTATGAAAAGCTAATACAAAATCAAAAACGTTTTACAAATTAAGTGAAGCATTTCAAAATTACTCTGATTTTTATAATATAATAATATTTATTGTTCATATTTAAAAATATTATTAAATAATGGTTCCGTTATAAAATAATCGAATTAAATTTTAAGAGAATTTGAATTAAATATGGAAAATAGTTAAGTCCTTGTTAATTATTTAGAAACATCCATTGAATTTTTTTGTGTTTTTGTTAAGAAATATGCAAAATGAAATTTTCAAAGATAAGTATTGAAACTCTATTTTACACGAATCGTATTCTTGAAAATCCCTAAAAATGCGTATATTTCCTTGTGTAGAGTACCCATCAATAATAAAGCGACGGCTCTATCGAATCCACGTGGTACAAAATTTTTCGTGGTACAAAGTAACAAAAGCAAAGAACGATAAAAAGGAAATTGAATTTTTTTACGGAAATATTAAAAAAACCAACTTGAAAAGAAGCGGGATCGAGATGAGTTTAGAAAAGAGATGAAAAAAGCCAAGGAATTTGAAATTATACGTTCCATTGCTTAAAAAACGGGTATAGGTTTCAACACTTTTTTTAAAATAATTTTCTAAATAATTTACTCAAATCCACTCGAATTCGAAAAATATTATGTGACTATTTGACTTTGAGAAAAGTCAAAGGATTATTACCAGTAACGAGGGCTGACTGCGAAATCCACAAAATGGGATATCCAAAATAAAATTTCGTAATTTACAATATTGTTTTTGGAGATCCCGTTTTGAGGATTTCGCAGTCATCCTTCGTTACTGATAATCATTTTTTAGCTTTTTTCAAACCATATTTTTCGAAGACAATTGATTTCAGTACATTGACGATTCAGTACATTTCAATACATTCCCGAACATTGGCTAAAATATTAACAGACAGTAAGGTCAGGCATTAATCTCATAAAGTCAAAAGTTAACAAAATCAAATATTTTACCAATAAAAATTCCTCGTTAATGAAAAGCCATTTTTATTGAATTGTATATGTTCTAATTCTTGTTACTTTGCAGACTTTTGGGTTGCATATTTCTAGGGGTTTTTGTTCTATTTTGCTACTATCTTTAACATAGCGGTCATTTCAATTTTATTTCATGGTGGTCTGCAGTACTCAAAAAATTAAGTGTTCTGCACCTACATTCAATAAAAAATTATAATGATTCATACGAATTTTGCTTAAAATGAGGTTAATGCTTTATATTATTCAATTAATACATTTTAAAGAAATTTGGTATTAACAAATTAGGATACGAAGTGGCTTTGAAATTTTTAGCTCCTATTGCCTTAAAAACTATTACTACGTCTTAATGAGTTAAATTAAAACGAAGCAAAGCAATGTAATCAATCACAACATATATTGCAAAGCATTAAATATTACAAACTCATCCTTTTCTGGCCTCGCTAATTTCGTACTTGTGCCCATCAAATAGCTGGTGTTGAATCTCTCATTGCTGTTAATGACACTCAGCGTCTCCGAGCACCGTCAAGGGTAAAAACGGCCATTAAAATATACGCGTATATTCCATAAAAGTCCTCACAAATCGGGCCAAGCACTATCGATGGTTTATTTTGCGTGAGGGGAGGGGATAGTGGAGAGTCAGGATGAACATAAAGATGCAGTAGGTCTGAAGGAAGCGTTGTCAGCAAGCCAATTTTGGCAACTTCTCTGCACTTTACCTTGCTCCTTAATATCGTAGCTTTTGATCTTGTTGTTGTTCTAACTTGTTATTCTTTAAATAGTTTTCGTGGCGTTGTCGAAATAAAGATCGTTCCTATTTTCTGCTTAGGGAAAGCCTTATTTTAATTTTTTTCTACAAGCTGCTATCCTTTTTTTGTATCTATTTTATAATTTTTAGTTCTGTTTCAGAAATGTTCTCGACAGTTTAAGAAATTACAATATCAATATCAATTACATAAGTGATAATAAAAATTACTAAATTTCTTTAAACGTAATACTATCAAATAATTTTCAATTCTTCCTTCTCTTATTTGTTTTAATAAATTTTTGATTTGTGTTCGTTTACTTAGGATTAAAAACTTTTTGCAAATGAAAGGAGAGGATTTTGTTAATGAGAGGTCGTGATTAAAACCATGGCCGAAAGCCGCCTTGTATGCAAAAGGACTTTGTTCGACCGAGTTGTTTTATTTAAGATGGAAGTTTTTAATCAATATTAAGGTTTTGAATATTGTCAAGAGGAATTTTTTTAGAGATTTTTCGAATTTTTTGCACTCTTTATCTAAGGGTTGCGTTTAATGAACACACTTAAATATAAAATCAATTTTTTCAATTGAAATTATTTTTTAAAATATAATTTTCCAGTATTAATTACCCCGATTTCCTCTTGCCCCGGAACAGCCCTTTTTCTTAGACCTGTAGTAGAAATTATTCCCATGAATTACAGTTTCGGCGTTTCTGAGAATTATAAATCAAATCAAATCGTTTCACCCTATTTGATTCCCTTCAATTTTTTCACTTTTCTCTGGTAATTCTATAATTTGTTCTTGAAGATTTTACTATATCCATCAATCAATCCTGCGCGTCACGTCAGGATGATATAATAATGTCACTGATTTACAATCTACAATGTTATCACACGCATAAATTGGAGAAGGAACGAAGAAAAGCATAATAATACAACTAGTTTCGATTAATGTCCGATTCGTGACAAATTGAGTGTGGAAACTAGAGTGAATGCATGTGTGCGTGTGCATGTGGAGTGATTAAGGAATACTTAAGTTTTGGTTTTAGTTTGTGTGTCCTTACTTTGTTTCAGATGTAGGAGACCTGAAATAGGACGGCAAAATATTGAGCCCGTGGCGCGAATTGTTCGTACTTGTTCTAATTTGATCTTTTCAATTCAACAGATTTCATTGTTTGACCACATTGCCCTCGTAATTGTATAGGGTTTTCCGAAAAGGCACATTACAATTCAAAAATCGATACTTATTATAGCATAAATCATAAATAATAGTAATCACCCATAATTAATTGATTAATCATATAAATTATTACTACAAGTATTAAATATTAAATTTAATATTAAATTTTGTCAAATTGAATATCCTTGACTATTGAGTATTAAAGGTGTCTAATTATTCATTTATATTTAAGTATATGTTAGCGTCGGGGCAAAAGAACAACATAAAATAATAATCTTAATTTATATCTAATAGAAAATCAACTTAAATATCAAAGTGTTAGAAGTTGGGTGTGGAGGTGAGGAAAGAGGTTCGAGTGGTATTTTCAATGGGAACTAATGAAGGCAATTTTACTTTTCTTAAGATAAATTGTAACAATTTTAACAGTTATTGCTGAACACAAAATGGCGTCTGACTTTAAAATTTAGGGCAAAAGAATTTATATTATTTTCCTCCTAAAACTAAAATTTATGTAAGATCTGTCAAAAACCAGTTTTCTGTCAAGAATTTAAGATATAATTCCCTTTTAGGAGTATTTTTATCATAAAGTAATACAACATTTTTAAGTCTTCTCTTTAAATGATTTATAGCACTTAATAACCGCGATATCAAAACTTCAAAATTCATGACCCGGCAAGGACTAACTTTGAAAGGAATGTTTATACAACGTTACGATACTTTTGCCAAAGCAATGATAATCAGAAAAAATTCTGCTTGAAAACGGAACAGTTTCATTCATGAATTATTTGAAGTTTCTTTTTCAAAATCGAAAAAGGGAATAGTGATAACATATACAGTACATGATAAAATATGCAGTACTCTTTTAAAAGGAAACCCGAAATAAGTGTTCACTTTTTCTCCACATGGCACACTCGTACATTTTGCACGCAGTCAGACAGGTATCAGCTCAGTCAATTAGTCAGTCAGGCATTTAATCAATGAGTCAGTCAATTGCTCAATCATTATATCAATGGAAGTGTCAGAATATAAAGAACATGCACTAGAGGAAAACAAAAACGAGAAAACCAAAATATTTTGAAGAAAACGAAAGAGAAAATACCTTCGAAAAGGGAAGGAAGGAATGAAAAAAATTAATTTGAATAAGAAGAATAATAAACCGAAAAGAAGAATTATATATTTTCGTTCTTTCATTTTCTTTGATTTATAGAAAACTAAAAGCCCACACTTTGAATAAAAGCTATTGGAGTATCATGGTCCAATAGGAAATTAGTGTGCCATTCTGCGAGGCTTTACTTAATTTCAGTTATAAAATTTCCGATAGGCATTTTATATTTAGGAACAATTTTGGAGATATTAGTTGCGTAGATAGTCAGGGTAAGATAACAGAGGTTTACTGAACTGAAATTAATCTATTTTGCGGTTTCCTTAAATTGACCGGCTGATTTTTATGTACGCTTACGGATCTTGGGAATGTACTTGGAACTATTTACTAGACTAAATCAAGGAATAAATATTTGCGTGTCGTTCAATGTATTCTAGGCAGCGGTATCAAAAAAGGTTATAAAATTTTGTAATTTAATTGTTACAGTTTTACCATATTATTTTTAATATGGTAATATTAAATACTAATTGCCCTCTTAGGTTCCTCGTCAAGAGAAAATTGGTCTCCACACAGGCGGATGCAAATAATTCATTCGTTTTCATTAACTTATTTATTAGCAATTCACTCAGCCCTATACGATAATCTCTTTTATAGTTTATTATATTAAATCTAACAAAAAGAATTAATTAAGTAAAATAATAATAATATCTGGTGATTAAATCTGGAACGAGTGAAATGAAGTTAAAATATTTATATACAATAATCTCTGTTTTTATTTTGAACACAGAATTAAAGTGTTTAAAAATTGTTAGTAAATTCTTTGGTTTTAAACTATTCTACACTAATTTATCTTGGCCTTTTTGCGTATTAATCGCTTTTTATTGCTATTATTAACTTCCGAAACTTTGCACACAAACTTTCGCTAAATTCGCCACCCTCTTTACTTTTTTCTATACATTGTACAAGTCTCTCATTATTTTTAAACAAATTGAATTTTTTCTCTCAGATTTAATTCCTGATGGCGCCCTAGGTATCACGAATTGTTTCCAGTGTATGTGTTTTCGTCTTCTCATTGACGTCACTAGAGATAGCGTGTGACGCTGACAAAATATTAAGTGCAGTTGCCGATCCGGTATTGATACTGATGGTCAATTTAAAATTCCATATTTCCTGTCTTAAAACCACATGATTTTAAAATTAACGAATATTTTTTGTACTGTAGAAGTCTGTACAAATTTTTAGGAATTAAAAGAATTAAAATTAATAAAAGAAATATTTATATTTATTAAGGAAAGATGTGAATTTGTCGTTTGTTTTCTACAGCGGTGCTAGCTTTTTAAAGGCTGTATTAAATTATATTGGAACTATAAGTTGCTCATACGTGGTGGTTGATTTGTTTCTTTATTTTGCTTCGTGTCAAGGAATATCGTAGAGCTTGCATGAGGAAAAAAGTTAAAACGAGTAATGAATTATAAGGCCGAATCGCCGTTTCGATAATGCAAAATCGTTTATAATAGATTAACACCAACAACATTTATTTCTTCTATAACATTTTTGGAAAACATTTTTGTAGAAGGACTGCTAGTCTTTATGAAAATTATTCTAAAGGGTGTCACTCACTATTACTTCTATAAGAAATTATGTTCTGTTTTATTCACATCATAATAAGAATAATTTCAAAAATGCTTTCGATAAAATATCGATGTTCGATAAACCTGCAAGAAAATTGTGGCTAAATATTTTTATTTTTTATTGATACAATTTTATATGTAAAATTGTATTTCATTCAGTTTTGAATGTTTTAATTCTGTATTCCCGAATATGTTTGTTTGACTTCGATATAATTTAGAATTCTATTTGGATATTACACTTCTATCTATTGATGTTCGTGTTTGCATAGTTTCATTCATGGAACTTCTTTTTGAATAAATTTATGTTTTAACTTTTTACTTAAATGTACGTTTACATTTCATAAGCAAATTAATTTTTAATAAATATTGCTTGGGTATTTGTAAAGCTGCGATGATTCAATTAAAGAACAATCAGTCCAAAATTTAATGTTAATTTCCAAATTTCTGGTTTATTATTTCTCCATATTTTTCTTTAATTTAGAGCTTGATTTAATTAACGCATCGTAATGGAATCTTTGCATCCAAAAATAACATTTGCAGGATTTAGACCAATTAACACAAGACACAATAGGCACAATAAAAACTCAATAGACAAGTAAAAGTGTAAAATAATAAATCGAAAGAATATTTTTTAATTAGGAGTAAGTGCGAAACTAAATAAGTGTTAGACCGATGCATAGGAATATTTGTAAAAGTGCGTGCGTGTAACAATTTGTTCTCAACATTGTCGCACTGCTCTTGAGAAATGACTTGTGCTAGTTTTCTTTTAGTTTAAATTAAAGAAAGAATTTAGCCATATTTTGTAAAAAGCTTTACAATAAATTGATCACGAAAATGTACGCGTCGAAAAACTTGGATTGTCCCCCGAAATATGTTCCTGGTGAGGCCCTGCAACTAATGTATAAGTTTTAACAGCTATAGAATTCACGCGGGCACTCACATACATTCACACACATATTCACATATGCCGTTTTTAGGATTGACCCACCGTTTTTATACATTTTCTCTCTAATGATAAAAACACAGAAAACAAGAGCTTGAAGAAAAATTACAAAATCGTTTATTAGATGGTTCTAATGCAAATATTTTCGACGCTAAGTGGGGTATATAATCTTTTTCGCTATTTGATGAATTTAACTTCTATTATTTTCCCCTGTTTTTATGAAATTTTTATAAATTAACTGATGCCGTTCATTTATGCTTCACTCACATACGTACTTTAAAATATCATAACTCAAACTCCTAAATTCAAAATAATTTTTGGATTCTATTTCTTTAAATCTAAGTTTGCGATAAGCTCGTAAATGAGTGAAAGTAAGAAGTTCTCTAACTCACACATAATTTTATTAAATTTTTTTTTTATGTATGTAATTTTTTCGGTTGTTTTAAAAATTTTATAAAAACTTTTTTAAACTGACTTTCAAATTTTTGTTTGATTACATTTCGCATTGTATTTAAAAAATAAATGCAAAAGTTTGCAATAGCGTGTAAAAGATCCAACAAAAAATACGAAAAAAGGCAAGACTTGCGAGCAACTTCTAAATTATTTTGTTTCATTTATTTTGTTTAATAATTTAGCTTTTTTATAAAAACTTTACAAAACACGACGAAAATCTAAAATGAATTAATTTCACGGTTAATTTTTTGTTCATTGAACCGTGATTGGTAAAGTTGTTTCCAGAAGCATGACGCTGGCCTTGCTGTGGAAAAAGTTAAATCGACCGTTTTATACGGTTTATTAAGGAAAGAAAGTAAAAACGAGAGAGGTAGAGAATGAGGTTATTAAACACTCCAAAACAACGTACGTAAAAACGTAAAATTTTTTGAGAAACTTTAACGTAATTACTTTTTATCGAACCCTTTGCCTTCGTAATAATATTTTTTCCTCTTTCAAGGTGAATCTAGCAATGGTTTTTCTCTTTCGATTTAAGGAAGTGTGCAGTAATTGATAAATTATGCACTATTAAAATTTTTGTCAGTTCGTGTTGACAAATGAGGTTTTCTTGTTATTTTTCCTTTTATAAAGTGAAAATCTAAACTGCGTCTAGAAATTGGCAGATTGATTGAAATTTTATAGATACACACTTAGTTTGTGAACTATGTATCCAAGTCAATTTTCGAACTCGTCTTTTGTGAGAATTTTTCGTCAGAATGAACAGTTTTCGATTCGTGTTCGTTACGTTTTCGTTATCGTTATTTTGGCATGTTTCATCATCTTTTTTTCGAAGAAGAAAGAAGGGGAAGCACCAAAAGAAAGTCGAAGATTGATTTTCGTTTTCGTGATACATTATAAGGCTGATAATCTTTCAATAAAAGCACCCGTAGACTTTGTCTTTAATAAACGGATATTATACTATATAAATTGTTTACGGCCATTTGCTTGCGACCACTTGCTTGCGGCTTACGAACAATATCTTTTATACATATACGGTAATTTTACATAATACCGACGTGATTAACTTTGACAATAACACGTATACAATTTATTACACATACATTTTTATTAAACCAACATTTCTACACTCTGTTTTCAATTATAACAACGTTTGGAAACGAACATTTTAGAATATTACGTTTCGATATTTATAGCTCCTTCAAATTGAAATTTCCATGGAGAAGATAATTTTCAGTGCAGTTTCCTTCAGAACATATACCGCAAAGGCTGAATTGAGTCTATTTGAACGAGTATGTCATTTAATCAATCCTAATGTAGATTTTAATCAACTGAGTATTTGTGGCTTGAATTGACTTGGCTTAAACCCTTAAACTCTGGGCAGTTGGGTGAGCCAATAAGATTGTCGTAGTTTCCATTGAATTGGGCATTCATATGAATTCAATTACTTCTTTGTCTCCATCACTAATTCACACATTCATACATTCATATATTCATACATTTATTTATTCATTCATTCATTCATTTGTTTATTAATTCGTTCATTTATTTGCCCAATGGGGCTGATCTAAATTTCTGAATGCAGGAGGAATTTGTTTTTATTAAGAGGAATATTCTATAAGTATACTTTTTTATGTTGAAAAATGTAACTTTTTCGGCCGCAGCATAATTATTTTACAAAGAAATTTGAAGAGAAAAGTGATAAATAATTTCTACACGATAGTAGTTATAAATTTTTGACTAAAGGATTTTGACTAAAGGAAGTCTACACATTTTTACTACAATTTTTATTGCATTTTTAACAATCATCATCTTCGACAATGATGTGAAAACGAAAGAATGCAATAACAAAAGGATTATAGTTTGCAAAAGATTAATAATACATTCCTACCTTTCTTCCATCTAGGCTTTCTTCTTTTCTTGCTTTTGTGATTCCATTCTGTCTTTCGTAATTCCTTTTTACCGCCTTCCTTATTTCCGCCACTCTTTTTACAAGAATGTAAAATCATTTTGTAAAAGTGTAAAACTGTTTCCTCAGAAACAATTGTTGAATGGGTTGATAATAACAGTTACAACAAATACAATAATAACAGTTAATACAAATAAAATAATAACAGTTACAACAAAAATACAATAGTAATAAGGTAGCCATAATAAAAACGGAACTCAAGCATGAACACTGAATGCAAAAAAATTTCGAAAATGCTGCAAAAGTATTTATATCACTTTGTAACTCAATATCACTCCATTTAATTTTTTAATTCTTTTTTAATCTCTTCCTCTATTCATTGTAATATTCATTGTAATATGAATAGATACTCTTTCGAGGCGAATGTAAGTATAGATTAAATTGTAAGAGGCTGTTGAGCAAATATCAGATGCACCGTGCCCTAACAAGCGACGAAATGCTTCGAAAAGCTCACCACTCTTAGAATTGCTATCATTCGAGAAAAGCTTTTAGATTATTATTGTATAAAATCTCGCTATTATAATTTATTTATATCAAGTGATTTTACTCGCGAACTAAATTTGTAATTATTATTATTTTTAATATCAATTTAAAATTTTTAGGGCCTTGTTAATTTTTAAAGAAATCAGCAAGCACTTTGAAATATATTGGGAATAAAGTATCTTCATATACTAAAGTATGTTCCAAGAAATGACATTTAAATATTATCTTCTCCGAAATAAGAGTTTGTTTGTCTTCTATTTCATTCATTAATAATTCAATTTTTGCTGGATAATTCTAGCTATGGATTATATATGATTCAGAATGATAAACTATTTGCATCAAAATAGGATCAGTGTCAGAAACTGTACAAAAGTTTTATATCCAGTCACACATGTCCTAAGGGGTGGCTGAGGGGAGCAACAACAATGTAGTTTTCCGCTTACAAGTAAAAGTAAATGTAAAAATAAATATATGAAGTACTCCCTAAAATTCCAGACCAGTGATACGTACCGTGATAATATTGAAATTCAATGTCTGCGTTTGTTAGAAGAAGTTATGCGATAATATAACATGATGTAAGGCTATCCGTTTAGAAGATGATAACGTGCAACAATGAATAATCCAATACTTTTTGAATACGTTTCATTGATTTGCTTTTGTAACCATTCAACCCCGATTTCGGTTTTGCACGTATGCTGCGGAGCAAAGAAAAATGCAGCAACAATACAATAAATAACAATAACTTTGTTGTAGCTGAAGTTCTTATGAAAGCAGGTAGTGCCATGAATTCCTTTGACGTGTACGGCCTCCCCAAATAAATTTAAACTTTAATGGGATATTTATTGGATTAATTAGATTGTTGTTTGTTTCTATATCCTCTTTCCTATAAAAAAAGGAAAAAGAATATATTAACGTTAATACTAAGTTTGTAACGTAGTGAAGAAGCTACAATAGATATAGAAAAGTATATATATTCTGGCTCAGAATGATCTCCTAAGTCGATTTAGTCCTGCCGGTCTGTCTGTTTGTCTGCCTGTCTGTGGAAATCACGATTACAAGAGAACGAATAAAGCTATGATCATGAAATTTGGTATGAATATTTCGTGTTGTGATAGGCTGGTTGGTATTGAAAATGGACAACTTCCACGTCTACTTTTGGTATTTAATGTGAATTAAATCGCGTTTAGAGCTTAATTTCTCAGCTCTGGGTTCGAACTTAAAGGTGAAATTGTATATCCGATGCAATTACCTCATTTGAAAACATAATAAAAAAATGGTCGTGGTCCGCCCACGAGAGACAAAATTCGTACAAGTCTACAAGCGTAAAAATGGAGATATTGACATGAAGTTTGGCACAAATATTCCCTGTCATCATAGGATGGGTGGTGTTAAAAATGGTATGCCCACGCCTCAAGTAAAACTGTTTCACAAAAAATGAGCGCTGAAAAGGACAAATAAGCATGAAATTTCGTACGAATGTTCTTTGTCATCACAGGCTGGTTATAAATGTAAATATAATAATTTAAATAGAAATATAGAATATATTTATATAAGCCGCCGACATTTTGTTTGAACGTTGTTATCAAGAGATTCTGGCATAGGATATATAAGCTTCGGCTAGGCCGAAAATAATGTTCTTATTAGTTGTATTTTTATTTGTCGAATAAATGAATGAATGAATATTGAAATGAATGGATAAATGGCAGGATTATTTAAAAGCTATTTAAAAAAACGTATAATAATTCTTCTATCTATTCAAATATTATCAATATAATAGAAAACAAAAATAAATTAACTTTTAAATTAATATTTGATTGACGGATAGCAGATAACAATTGCTCCATCCTAGATCCCTTCCATAGACACATGCTCTCTATGCAACTTTTTTCAAAAAAAGCTAAGATTTATTTTGAATATTTTTCTCAAACAATCATAAAAATTAAATTCAAAATTCAATAAAAATTCAATCATAAAAATCACTTTTGAAATCAGTTTTGCAATTTTACATACGATTAAATTGGTGTGAAGTCTAGCCACAGATGGAAAGTATTTAAAATTAAAAAAAGAGCGCAAAATACAAAGTGATCTCAACATCAAATGATCTCAAGTTGTTTGCGACTTAAGGATCCAATAATAGCATCAACAATCCCAAAAGATGCGACGAGGCGCAAAGTGATGCATACCAATACATGCATGTGCTCGCATATATACACACTACAATTCAGAAACACGCTCACTGCCTTTTCTGTGGCAGTGCACACATCTGCATGCTCAGCAGTCATTATTTATTATTCACGATTAATTATTCACGACACTGTGAATGAACTGAAGTACAAGTTTATTCCATTCATCGCGCTATTTCTCTTTCCGTTTTACTGTCTCTTTCTTTGGCTTTTCCAGAAGATAATGTAGTCGTCTGTACAAATTATTCCATTGTGAGCTTGAAGGATATAAAACGTTTTTAAAACCATTGCTCTGATTGTCGTGACGTAAATAAGAAAAATATAAATTAGGACGCAAAGAAGAAGAATAAAATGTGATGACACCACGAGAATAAGTAAGAAAAATAAATAATCAAATAAATAAATCCTATTCAAGGAGATGCTTTCGTGTTAATCGAGAATAAATTGGTTATGACATTAAATATAATATATATAGTATGCGAGGGTGGAACCAGAATTCGAACTTTTAAGATTCTCTTGAAGTGAACTCCTTATAAATTTTCCAAATCGGCGTCATTAAATTCATTTTAATCAAAATCTACTACTCAGAAAATGCAATCCTGGGGAAAAAATGGTGAAGTGCTCCATTTGCTCCATGCCTTAAACATGAATGAATGAGGGTATAATTCATTTGCAGTTTCGTTAGTAAGGCATCGAAGAATTTCATAAAAGCCTGTTATGCTAATTATACAAAAGGATATAATATACGCGTGTATTATCATATACGCGTATTAAGTTCAAAACATTATTGTATTGCAGCTCTATTGCACCAAACCATCCTCGCCAGTTACTACAAAATAACCGACTATTCTGCCACAGAGGGAAGAACAAAACTGGAAATATTACTATTCAGCACTTCGGGGTATCGAAAAGCGTTTAATGTAGCACATGTTTTCCTTAAAGGCACTCGTCCATTGTTCTATTTTTGTTTATGGTTGCCGTCGTGAAAGTGCTGATTGCATCGCAGCTGACACTAAAGGTGATGAAAGGAAGAAAAATTAGTATGCGTTTGATTGGACGTCAAATGAACAATAACATTCGAAAACAGGGAAAAAGGAAAACGGGAATAAATCGTAATGAAGGAGCTTACAACAAAGGACTGCACTAAATGGAAGGAGAAACGGTAGAAGGAAAAACGAGTAGAAGGAAAAACGGTATGCTAGGTATTGGATGCTAGTGCCGGTACGCGGATAATTATTCATCAGTTACTTGCAAAAATTCCGCTTGTCAGATTATATTCATTACTGTAATTGTTCTGATGACGTAACAGTATATCTCATGCAGTTATCTTAAGCAGTCTTGAATATTTTATGCTTTAATGGCTTTAATTTACACGGTTTTCATTACAGAAATAGTCTCAGAATACTTCTTGTGCAGTAAGAAAAAATTGGATTATTTTTCCATAAGGATGGAGGTGGTTTTAGTAAACAATTAGACGCATACGCAATATGTAATTGTAACAATATTCTCTTTAGTAGTCAACATTTTAATGATCATCCACAGGTTTATTTTGTAAACAACAGATTTTTATTTAAATTTTAATTTCAGAAATTCTTAATTTTTTTTCGGAACCTTGTACCAAAATAAATTCTCACTAATCGAAATTAATAAATATATGAAATTACATTCTCCGTTAAAACCTTCTCCGTTCAATGACTCGATGCATATTTGGATGAAGATGTTGAAGTTTATATAATTGTTTGTTACCGCTCCGTGTAAGTTCTGCCTTTTTCTTTGCTACACACAGTAAGCCATCAATTTGTGAAGTCATTATGAATGATTAAAACACGGCAATAAAAAATGTCATCGAATAAGTAGAACGGTATACTGTTTCAGCTGTCAGTTCGGAACCTTCTTACAGGTCTTCATTTCTAAAGGAGGTACAACTGAAGAAGTAAAAATTCTCTCTATCGACTCAATCAATACAAATTACTCCCTTTTCTCCCTTTTCTATATAAAAAAATAAAATTATATTCTATATTCTGTGGAGGTGTATGAATGTGGTTGTTATTAATGCGTTATAAGTTTTTACTACCGCGTTGTGACCAAATGAGGTCTGAACAGTTATAGCGTGATTAAAAAATATTGAATGGAAAATGAGTAAACATCAAACGAACATCATAAGCATAACAAAACGGACAAACAAATGACTATGTAGAAAAATTTGCAAAAAAATTATCGTTGTAAAATATGTTAAGGATTTGTTTTGTCATAAAAGTAAAGTAGACTAGAAATGTGTGTAACCACTACTAACCACTGACAGCTATGCTTCTGGCAATTGTTTGTCAAATTTGATAAATTTTTTATTGATTAATTTTCTGGTTGAAATGGATTTATCATGCTTGTCAAAAGTTTAATGAAATCCAAAAAACAAAAAGAAAAAACCAACAGAGTGATTAAGTTTTAATTTCACATGAGAAAATTTAACATTGCTTTTAGTTTTAAAAGCGCGATATTGATGATAATAGGATAACTACTTGTTACAGAATATATTTAAATTTATGTTAATGAAGTGAGGATTTATAAAAATACAGTTTACTCTTATTTTTGAACTTAATTTGATTTATTCTCTTTCTGTGCGGTATTTTTTTAGCAACATTTTCACCCACAACGATGATTGTTGGTGTTAACGGTTGAATTGATATTGACACTGGAACTGTTGCTTATCGTTGATGCTGTTGCTGTTGTTGTTGTTATTGATGGTGCCGTTATGGCTGCTGTGAGCATTTCGCCAGCGTGAAAATTGAATTAAAAATCAATTAAAGCAACGAATTTCTATCAATATTTGGTTATATCTGTTGCCATTTACCCCACTCCCACGACTCGTTAAATAATTTTTTTTGTTTAACATTGGCAGTGGGAGATTTTTCAACACTGACGAAAAACGCTTAAAGAAAGCATGAAAACACAGTAAATGTCAGATTTACTGGCACATTTTCAGCAAGCGGTAGATTTTTAATTCAGGCATCTTTACAGTTTACACAATATAATAAAAACAACAACAACAACAACTACATCAACGAATCAGTGCCATAAAAAGTGTGCACTCTTTTTGTTTACATTTGGTGAATTTTTTATATATCGTTGCAAAACATTACGTTGCAGACGCGCTGGGGGTCGAAGGAAGTTGTAGGCTGTGTTTGAAAAGTTTAAATTATGTAATTTCAATTAAAAATTTCATTACCTTTAACCCTGTGCTCTCTATAATTCTAACTGGGAGGTGGAAAAGTTCAAAATAATTTTTCTTATAGATTTTGCATACTTCAAAAGTGCCTTGCACTTTTTTGTTTAACTGCACGCATAAAACAAATCCTCCCACGAGACACATCTTTTTCGATAATACGAAGTTATCGACATTTTGTTAGAAAATTGAATAAAGAGTATTATACTGTACGTGAATCGGTATATTTCACCTTTAGGTTGTAGTGTATAAACGTTTCCATTTGATCTTTATTTCATTTACTATTTTCCTTTTTATAAATCTTAAGAAGTTGTTATGAAGAACCTAAGTGTTTAAGGACCCATAAAACAGAAGAGGAAGACGAAGAGATGAAGAGAAAGGATGAAAGGAGAAGAAAAGGTGGAAAGAAAGAATAATCATTAAATACTTATGTGGAAAGTGTAAACGAACTTGGTTTAGAATCCTTTCATTCCCGCAGAGATTTGCACACCTAGATCAAAATGTGTCCAATTTTACACGACAATAAATTCAGTAACGGTCATGACAACAACAATAACAAAAAAGCAGCGAACACGGCGACGGAATTTCATGATCGTAACAACGGCCTTCCCAAAAAAACAAAAAAAATGAAAAGGGATGAATTTAATGCAACAATTCGGCAGAACAATAAACATAGAAGAGAGCGGAAGCAGCGGTAGAAATAGCAAATTGAATTGAATGAACTGGTTGGAACGGAATGGCTATTCGTGTCAATTACACTATCCAGTCACCTCTCATGAATTCCCCTCTCCATTTTCATTACTTGTCCATTGGAGTGACCAATTTAATCGACCTCTTCAGGTGGCTCTGAGCTAGATTAATGGTCAAGTGCGCCATAAGACTCTCTCGTATGTTCGTGTAGCTCACGACCACGTACAATAACAACCACAAAAACTGTTTTCGTGTGAAGGATTTTTTCTTGCAACAATCAGAGAAGAGCGGAGCCGAACTGAGCTGAGCTGAAAGGATTGCAAAGAAAACAAAAAAGGAGCAAACTGTGAAGAAACAAAAGAAATCTGAAGGAACATGCGGCGGAGGATGGAAGAGTGGCACTGTTTTTTAATGGTTTTCTTTTCTTTTTTTCCTACTTCTGTACGTGTTTATGTGAGGAAGTATGAATGAGTGAAGCAAAAAGAACTAGGTCAGAGTGGTAAACGCATTTTTTTAGTGTCGGTTAAATTTGTTGATAAACACGAAGTCATGCATGTGTGTGCATGTGTGTGAAGTGTGTGCATGTGCGTGTGTATGAGCGTGTTTGCAGCGGGTGCTACGTTTTTTATAGTTGGTGCTATTTTTGTTGCTTTTCTCTTTAAACAGCAAACGTTTAACTCGTTTGAGTTAAAAAACGAAATAGTTCTTTTACTAAAAGTATTAACATTCTGTACGAATCGGGGTAAAGTTTTAAAAGTAATGATGATTATTTAAAATGTGTTAAGATTCTCTTTGTTTCAAATATTTTTAATAACTTTGGAAACCCCCAGAAAAATGTGTAAAAACTGGACATTTAAGACCTTGACTGAAAGACATAAAATAATCCTCGATGTAGATTTCTAATCAAAAAACAAACTCTCCCAAAAAATGGTGTCAGTAAAGTACAACCCACTTTTATGTTCCTTTCTTTTTATATTAATCATAAAACTTAAAATAGCGTCTCGAAAACTTTCTAAATAATTTTAAAATGCTCAATAGTTTTGTTTCGTGAAATAAGAAATTAAAAGAGTTTATAAAGCATTTTAAACTTCGTCGGTTTTTTATAAATGACTGTAATGCTTATGAAAATTATGCAAAATATAAAATCCGTTGGAAATGCATTAGTACGAAATTATTAAAATTCAATTGAGTACAATTTCTTTTTTTTCAATTTTGCTTTTACAAGCAGTTCTCTCGAATAAGACAAACTTAAGGGTTTTGTCCCAGTTTTTACTTTTCTTGTTTTCCTCATTACCGTTCTTTGCCTTTTTCATATAATTTCTTATAATTATTTTATTACACTCCAGGGCTTCTTTAGCATGGATTAAATCGTATTTTAGTAAGTTTTAAAAAGAACAAACTTTATTGATTAAATGCCCAATTGAATTGTGTATGATAAATTTTCAACATATTCTCAGGAATATTATGAGATCGTTCTGCTGTCATTCATATATTTATCCGTAATTCTACAGTTTCGTTTCGTAGATCTCTGCCACACCGAGAACATACCCCGCATGGAGCGAATACCTTTGATCACTATGTTTTGTTTTATATTAATTTGCATTTGTAAATAAATATTGACAAACGAATGATGATTTTAAGAGAAAATCCATAATTTTTTAAAACTAAGAACATTTTTTGTATCGAAGTTTGCCTTTCATGCTGTGGAAAACCTAATTTGTAGACGTTGCAACTGAAATTAATGTTTAAATCATTAAAAGACTAAAGTCTACTTTTCTGTAGAGCCAAGCTTTGCAGCTTTATTTAATCTATCTAAAGCTTCTTGTATATTATCTTCAGTGTAAAAGACTGAGAATTTTTTTATATAATTTTATATGTTTTTATAAATCAATGAGTTCAAACTTAAATATTTGTTTTAATCTCTAATTTTCTGTAGTATTCTCTTCTTATCCATTTTATTTTCCTATTACATAATACTTCTTCTTCTATTTCTTCTACTTCTGTTTATAATACTTCCTCCTCTTTCAATTCATCACTACAATTTTGTTACACAAGGACCTGATCGGTAGTACAGAAGTGTTGTCGACTATACCAAAACTCAAAAATTTACATTTCCAAAACTTTTATTATTTCAGCTTTCGAAATATTGCGTGGTCGGGAAAATAACATAATGTTTTTCCATAGAAGATGTTTTTAGATGTGCAATGAGTAGAAAAGGAGATTTTATCCTGAAATACATAATACGCTTAATGGCGAAGATTTTATAGTTTTATAACTTCATCATCATTTTGTCAATATTTCTTTTAGCGATCTTACAAGAAATTTCTTCAATTTCTAGTTTCTAAAAATCTAGAATTAAACCCAGAATTAAATATGGAATTAAATTAGGAGATCTAGTGGTCGAAACCCAAGCCAAAACGTTCATCCACGCAAACGTTTCATTTGATTGGTGTTTCCACTAGAAACTATGATAACAAAGAAATAAACCATGACGTATGAGCAACTCATAATTCCAATATGATTTTAAGAGCTTTAAGGAATTCCATCAATATGGAGTTAAAATAACACTTTGCTGGAAAATATAAACGACATATCCTTATTAGTTTTTAATAACCAAAAGTATTTCTTTTCTTAATTTTATTTCTCTTGACTTTTAAAAAATTTCTGCAGACATACAAAATAACAACTATTCATACGTTTTAAACTTTGTGGTTTTAATACAGAAAATACGTAAGAATTTTTAAATTGAGCACGCAGTAATGTCTTTAGGCTGCCAGGTTTTAATATTAGTTCTTAGATAATTACGCATAAGCTCTGATCGACTTGAATTAAAAAATTGAGGCTATTAAAATGAAATAGCTATTAAATAAAATAAAATAGTTTAAAGGAATAAAGTAATTTTAAAAAAGTATTCAGGACTAATAATTTCAAAACACTAAAACTAATATTTTTAAAATTATTATTTTAATATTTCTTATGATTAAATACTATTTAAGGGAAAGATTAAAATCGACACATTAGTAGAGAGAAATGTTGTTTATCCAGTTAAAGAGAAGAAACTGAATTGCAGAGATGGCAAAGAGGGTAAACGCCCCATATCTCTAGGGCATTTACTTTTACTTCATCCGGAGAATGATAACTCTGACTTATTATCAAATTAGAAAGTTATTTCCGTTGAAAGTTATTTCTCAAATCTCCGTGTGAAAAGTTGTGCTCTTATAACTTTCAAAATTTGGAAATTTAACAGTTTTTAAAGTAATTTCTCAAGGCACTGCCATTATCGCATCCTTCTAACGTTGTGGAAAGTTATTTGCTTGGCGCTCTCATTTGTGTTGGATATGTCAACTTAACGTTTTATATTGGCTATAAAATTTCTCTATTGGGTTTGAAAAGAAACAGAATTTATTTATTTGTATAAAATTAACTGATACTTATGGATTCAGCCTTTTCTCGAGTTGTGTTTGAAATGAAAAAATTCATTGAATATTGGCTTATAAATAATGATATAATGCATACCACTACAACCTGTATTTAACTTCATGGAGTATGTTAGTCCCATTTCATTTTATTTATCTTCATACGGAACAGTTCATTCGAAATTGATCTAAAATTATTTTCATACGAACAAACTCCTTCACATTATTTTTATTCCCTTTCGTAAAGGAACGGCTCATTCTAACGCGATCCAATCTAATTTTCGACCAGCTTTCATTTCACATTTTTTCCATTCTCTTTTAAAAATGGCATACCTCGATTGTAGTTGACCTAACTTCATTTCTAAATGCATTATTTTCCAGCAGGTAATTCTTTTTACGAATAAACCCAAATTAGGTGGCAGAAGACATGGCAGATTTAACCGTTCATATTTCCTGTTTTGTATAATGTTTGGCATCTCTTTTATGGTATTTGAAGATCTAGTTTTCTTTACAGCAACACGCTTTTCTCCTTTTTCCTAATCTGTCTCCTCCAAGATTTTGCATTTATTAGCTTAAGAAGTTAATTCATTGGCTGAATAAAAATCAAGCTGGAATTCTTGAGATATTTTAAGAAACAGATAAACCAATTCATCGTGTTTAAACTTTTTGGAACGAAATGAGAATTTGGCAGGTGGAGAAATTTTGATTTTTCCATAGTCGTTGTTTTTAAAACTGACGATAAATTTTCAGCAGCAGAGACTTGAATTAGGACACTACACTGAAGCTGTCTCGGATTTAATCGAGAAGAAGCTTCGTAGTGATTTAAAAGATTAGCCAAGTCCAGTTCGATTATCGAAAGAGCCGATTTCAGTTTTAAAAATATAATCCTATAAGAAAAATTTTGAAAATATAAATTACCGTAATATTAACTCTGATTTGAGCACCTAAGGATAGCGTGAATATTTCGATGATTCGAAACTATAAAAAGTTTAGAATCATATTGCGAGAATTCATATTTCGATTTCTCTCAATCAACTGAATAAATAAACTGCTAACAATTGAAGAAGAAATGCCGAGGAAAACCCACAATAAGAAATCGGCTACTAACAAGAATATAAAGCTAATTGTTACGGAATGGACTTAAAATACACAAATAATTGCGCAAATATGGGCGATTCGAATGCCATGGCAGTTGATTTGAGAGACTAAATAGGCGTGCACAGACTCCAGTAGAACAGCAGTCAATCCCTGTAGTGAAACGATATTTAGATTCGCTATTTATAATAATAGAAATTGACTAAATAAAATAAAATTGATTAAATAAAATAAAATTGATTAAATAAAATAAAATTAGGTCTTTATTCTTTTGGACGAGCTTCAGATAAATTCCTGATGCTGAATTTATTTATTAGAGTTATCACTCGCTAACTTACCTAAAGGGAAACTCTATTTTATTTGAATTTGGGATTCGTATAGCTATAGTGAAGTGTGTTAAAAGGCAACGATTCCAAATTTCAATTTTTAAGTTTTGACAAAAATTTTACCATATCAACACTTTTTAGGTTTTTTTAAAAAAATTTTGCTATGGTTTGTTTCAAAGCAGTAAATAAAATCAATAATGGAAATTTACTTAACAATATTATAAAAGATTACAAAATTAATCAATGCTAAATACCTTTACCACTTATTATAGATTATTTAGCCAATTTTCGTTATTGAAGTTTTTCAAGGAATGCATTAAAGCAAACCAGAAAAACGGAAATATGCATAAAAAAGAAGATCGCAATCAATTTCGAATCAGTGAAACGCTATCATCAAGTGGATGAAAATACTCCAGTTTAATTAATGGACTGATGACCCATCACATTGGATTGAATCTATCAATATTAATATGAAGAAAACGAAAATATGTAATATACCGGAATCTAAAGCAAAGCGTTCATAAGATAAGAAGTAATTGATTTTCAATAAAGCAGAAAAGCATTCAATCGATAAACAGTCATCTATTGTCTAGAAAAAATTTCATATAACTGAATATAAATTGATAAATATTGTTGATACTTTTGTTGTAGAAAATGGTGAAGGTTTCACTCTTTCACACGTAAAGATATAAAATAATTAAAAAAATGATTTTTGTAAAAACCATTTCTAAAAAAATTTTAAACCAATTTGAATTCCAGAAAATTTTTTGAGGAGAAATTGTTCTCTTATATTATTATAGTGTTGCCGTTTTATTATTATATTATTATATTATATTATATTATATTATTATATTAGCGTTCATATATTATTAAATATTTTAATTGATGCCTTTGGTGTTAAAGTAATAACACAATTTCAAAATATTTCACTTATGTTGATTATAATTGCACGCTATCCAGAGCGCTTAGAGGTTCTAAATGCGATCTGATGGTGACCTGAACGGCAGCTCCCTACTTGACAAAGATCAAAAAATGTTATAAGGACTACTGGAAGCAGCTAGATTATCAACTTCTATAGCAAGATTTCTCTTCTGTTTAGGGCAGCAAGAAAGGGGCAGCAAAAAGAAACCAATACGGGGTGCAGCACATTGCAGCACAGACGTGAAATTAGAGCCCTGTGAATTCGGCATTTCAAAATCCTACGAATTCGACTTTTAAAACATTGTGAACGCTTTGCTTTCACAATGTTGCGGCGAGAAAATCATGTGCATTATTTGTTTTAAAACACACCGCTTGTAAACTGTTATAATTTATTTACACAGTGATTTAAAATAACTCATATCTTAAAACGTTTTATTTAAAAATAAACTCTCAAATTAAAAGTAAATATTAAAGATTTACTTTTACTTTTATTTTTAACAATCGTGGTGGTAGTGGTGGTCAATACGAACTAGCACTTTGAGCTACAGTATAATGAACAATGGACCTTAGTAGTTTGTTGGAAGGCGAATTAGCTGAAATTGGGCCTTTTGGACAAGAGGTTTTTATTATGCAAAATGACATCAAGCATCAAGAAACGGCTTCCGGATATAGTGGAAAGAGGGACTTTTTTTATACAAAAATTACCTTGCCCCAATCGATAGTAAATATCACGAAACGGGTTTTAAACATGGTGGGAAAATAGTATATAGGCGAAAAGGGCGTAAATAGCATAAAGGGCGTTTTGACCGCTCACATTTTACGACGCCAATTAATTTCATGTTTAAAACTGACGTTGAACATGGTGGGAGGTAATTAATTAAGCGGTCTTTTGAATAAAAAAGTGTTTCCATGGATTTCTGGATTAATTTCAGCAAATTTTGATAAAAATATGAAGCCTACTGAACTTTTCTAAATTATTCTCAAGCTTGTAGATGTATTTTTTAAAGATCTTCATATTTCTGGATTAATTTTGACAAAATTTTGTGTAAGGTATAAATTATGCTGAACGTTCCTGAATGTTTTTTGAGCTTGTAGATGTATTTTTCTAAAGATTTGTGAACTTCTGGATGAATTTCAACAAAATTTGACAAAGGTGTGAAGCATGCTGTACAGTTCTGGATGATTCTCAAGCTTGTCGATAGAGCATAATTTGAATAAAACATAAGGCATACTGAACATTTATAAAGGATTCACAAGCTTGTAGGTGTATTTTTTAAATTTTCAAATTTCTGGATGAATTTCAACAAAATTTGAATAAGGTATAAACCAAGTAACATTTCTAAATGACATTTGAGCTCGCATATGCATTTCTTAAACATATGCAAACTGCGTGGCTTCCAACAAATTTTGGTGAAGGTATAAAGCATGCTGACCACTACTAAATGATTTTTAGGCTTTAGAGGTATATTTTAGATATTTATGAATTTCTGGAAGATTTTCGGCAACATTTTCTTGAAGCCGAGGTCAGTCGACATTGCCTGAGGTAGATGCTGTGATGTACTAAGGTTGAAAGTTGAAAGCCATACAGAAATTTACAAGTCTTTTAAAAATACACCTGCAAGCTTGTGAGTCATTTAGAAATCTTCAGCATGCTTCATACTTTCATCAAATATTGTTAAAATTACTCCAGAAATTTACAAATTTTTAAAAAATACATCTACGAGCCTAAAAATCATGATTTTGTTCAAATGCATCCAGAGATTCACACAACTTAAAAAATACATTTACAAGCATAAAAATAATTTAGAAATGTTCAGCGTGCTTCATTCTTTTATCAAATTTTGTCGAATTTCATTCAGAAATTCACAAATCTTTGAAGCATATGTCTACATGCTTGAGAATCATTTAGAAATGTTCAGAATGCCTCATATTTTCATCAAATTTTGTCGAAATTCATCCAGAAATTCACAAATCTTTAAAAAAACATTTACATGCTTGAAAATCATTTAGAAATATTCGGAATGCTTTATACTTTCATCAAATTTTTTTCATATTCATCCGGAAATTTGCAAATATTTAAAAAATACTTATACAAGCTGGCTATTTGGCTAGCTGGCTAGCTGCCTCGCTCGCTATGTGGCTAGTTGCCTAACTGGTTAGATGGCGAGCTGGCTAGCTGGTTAGCTGACTAGCTGGCCTGCTAACTAGGTGGCCAGCTGATAAACTGGCTAGCTCGCTAGCTGGCTATGTCGCTAGCTGGGTAGGTCGATATCTGGCTAGATGGTTGGCTGACTAGCAGGTCAGCTGACTAACTGGCTAGCTGGCTAGGTGGATATTTGGCTAGCTGGGTAGCTAGCTAGTTGCTTACTTGGCTAGCTGGCTAGCTCGCTAGAAGGCTAGCCGGCTAGGAGGGTAGTTGGTTAGCTGGCTAGCTAGCTAGCTGACTAGCTGGCTAGCTGGCTAGGTGGATATTTGGCTAGCTGTGTAGCTGGCTAGCTGCTTAGCTGCCTAGCTGGCTAGCTCGCTAGAAGGCTAGTTAGCTACCTGGTTAGCTGGCAAGCTCGGCAGGCGGCTAGCTCGGCAGCTGGCTAACTGGGTAGGCCGCCGTATGTAAAACACAACCATCCAAAATGACAGAGGGCCAGTTCTATATTTTAATGGATTGTAAGAAATGTAAAATACGATGTCGTGAGGGGGCGGATAAAGTCCAAAAATTTATTTAATAAACCAAAATTAAGTTAAGAGAGAGTATGGAATGGTTTGGATGGTTTCGAAATTTAAGAAAAAGCAATTAGTTGTTTAGTAAATAAAATATTATAAAATATTTATAACAGAAATAACTGGGAACAATTGTTAATGACGTCATTGAGATAAATTTCTAAAGAAAAAAATTCATTGAGATAAATTTCTAAAGAAGAAAATTTCTAGAGAAAAGTAGAGTCAAAAAAGGTAGCAAAGGACAATATAGCCTTGTGCGAATCATGAGAGGGGCACAATTTGCTCAGGAAATAATTGCTGAATTATTGAATGGAAATAATTTTTAAGTATCAACATATTTTAATAAAATTGTGCAATATTTGAAATAAATTTTATAAAATACCTGCAGTGTCCAAACCAAACAATTTACAAATATTCAAAACAATAAATGTATGATTATAATCACATCACGCAGTAAATTATAATGATTTACTGCGATACCTCCGACTAATTAATTTTCATTCATTAGAAGTTATTACTCGAAATTATTTAGTGATTTTTGTTTTATTAGTCCACATAGATTATTTAGTTTTAATATTTTACACATAATTTCTGCATTCCACAAACCCTTTTCATACTTTTTATTAGAACGTTCAGCATCCAATTATTAATAATATTTGTCTTCATACCACAAGTTAGACATAATAGCAATTCTATGAATGCTGCCGACAAATCGATTATATTTAATTTGTTTTATTTGTCGATGGCTTATGACTGAATGTGCCATAATTAGCGTTATTCAATTTGCGGTTTAGCGCAGCCTTTTGTTTCCGGTGATTTGTGCGGTAGAGAAAAAACCACACGAATTGTTTAACAATTGTTATGGGATAAATTTGTCATGGGTTTGGGAGTAGGACCAATTTTTTTCTACCCTCAATGGAGAAATTCTTATATGGAGAAATTAATATTTTCAGTTGTATTATTTAAATCAAAGCAGTCTCAATAAATCAATAATAATAAATTTTATTCAAATATTGAATTAAATTCATATGAATTTATTTTTATAAATTAGTCCCTTAGCAATTCTAATTTACAACCCTTGCAAATTGAAACTACTTTTAGGGTTTCAATATTAATAAATTTAGCGTTATTTTTAAAGTACTTTGATGACTTTGTGTGGCCCTTGACTACCAACTAAAATCCAAATATTTCATTAGAAATTATTAAATTTACAACACGAAACATGCGTGTTAAATAGCCGAAGGGGTCCATCGTCTTATTTTGAGGCGACCATGCTAGCCACAAGACTGACCGACAGGCAGCGAACTTCTATAAAAATAAATGCTAACATGCTAAACCACTTCGTGCAGTAAAATGATCAAAAAAGGAATGAGCACGAAGAGAAAAGTGACTATTCCGTAGTTTAGGGAAAAATATATGAAAATAAACTCAGGAATTATTTTTTAATATGTATTAGCGTGTGAATGTGGGTCAGTAGGATGGAAAGGAATCAAAATAAAACTTATGAGGAGAATCATAAAAATGTGGAAATGAAGAGGGAGTTGTGATCGTTATACAAGGATGAAGGAGGGGAACTCAGGGGCGCACTTTCGTTGAAGGAGAGGGTGGCGGGGAACGGAGGACACGCCTATTTTCTACACGAAACAGCCCAACAGAGCAGAAGTTATTTATGTCGGATTGAATGAGCATGTCAAAATAATTATTATATCATTCTTAAAGGCATCTATTCAATTATATCTCATATATCGCGTTAAAATTAAAACATTGTGGAAATTATAGTATTATATAATACTATGCATAACATGTTCTAACATGCATATACTTAAAGTTCTGAAATCTTTGGAATCTTGGAAATTATGTGAACACGCAGAAACTTCGAACGTGTAGTAATTTGTATAAAGAGCAATAATAGATTTAAAAAGCACAAATTGCGCCTTAAGCAGTTCGCAAAGCGCCAGTGAGATTTTTCAAAATAAAAGGAGACTTAATTGCGGGCTTCATACAAAACACTAAAGATTGACTTTAGCAAATTCTTTCAAACACTTTTCATGCATCTAATTACTGGGAGCCAATGCTAATTATAATTGCTGGCAGTGCAGGATACAAGAGCATTGTCATTATGGTTTATATCAAATGGGGATAGAGGTGTTATCAGTAAAACATACTTTGTCGATGATTTGAATATATACTACTATATTGTTGGATAGAAAGAGAAAATGCAATTGTTGACTTGCTAGAACACAACCCTCCCTTCCTCTTCTCAACAAAGGAAATGATAAACCATGTTTTTGTGTTTGATCTTTAACTATGGTTTCTAGTGGATTATTTTTAATTTTTTACTGACACAAGCACGACATCGAGCACACAAGCACGACAATAAGACGAACAAAATTAACAAAAACAAGATTTTGAAAAGAAGTGAATGGAAGTAGCATGACACCCATTCGTGTCCATTGTTTACTCTTAGCGCATTTCTTCTTCTCATCGCACCTTCTTTCACTCCATCTCTCTCTCCGTTTGTCACGCCCTGAATCGTTCTTGTAGTTACTTGTGATGAATTAACAACATTAAATATACTAACATGACCTACTAAAAATAAACGGAATGATAATATTCGATTTTTTTATTAGAATTGTTTTATTTTTGAGAACAAAAACCGCACTATCCTTGCAAGTAAAAATTTCCCCATAAATCCATGAGGACAACTTTGCTAAGGATATGCCTTATATCATATGGAAACTTAAGTTTTCCTCTTCGTTATCGAAAATATTTATTCAGGACACTAAGTCCATCCCATTGTCTTTTTCACGACGGTATGAGGCAGGATTATGATTTTGCCGCGATGAGTGGCCATTCCGATTTGCTGCAGCAGAGACGCAATGCAGTTATTCTCTAAATTATTAACAAAATGTACATTTTATGAATTTTCACTTAATGAAAGATTAAAGTTGGATCATTCAGTTGTACACTTATCAAATTTTGAAGCATATCTGTGAGTACTTGCCTTTGGGTATATAACAAAAAACTACTTCCAATGGAATGAACAAGCGTTAGTTTCAATTTGATACAATAACTTTTTCAAAAACAATCAACTGGATATCCCTCAACGTACGTCGAGATGATAGGCCTCACTTCATTTAGGTTTTTGCAGATCGCCATAAATTCAACATGCAGCCCTTTAGAATGCCTGAGCAGACTTTAATTTAGTTTATTCTGTTATAAACATTCCTCATTGAAAATCCAAGGCATTGCAAGTTTTAGCTAATTTTTAAATTATTGAATTATATTTGTGATGAATTTATTTGTAACAATCATTGATTTGCAGAAGTATAAGTTAATTAAATAAATAAACGAATGAATAATTAATTGTTCGAGAGACGTTTGCTGATTTAGTTCTTATTATAATTATGAACTATCTCTGCCGTTTATTAATTTTTGAATAAAAAATTTAATAAAAAATTGCTGCGTGTACTAACCAGAAAATATTAAAGTTCTAAATGATGAGCATGTTTACAAATGAATATGTATAACACATATTTGATTGTATGTGTAAATCAGTATCCGCAGCAACATTTCGAATTTAATGAAAGCGAATAATTAAAGAAATTGCCGTTTAATCGATCCACTGAAAGGCTTTTACGATGCTAACGAGTTGAAACGTGAACGTAATCGTTTATCATCAAAGGAAAAGATTGCTAAAAATGCATTAGAGCGTTAACTCCGGCTTTATCGAAACTCTGAGACCCTACAATTTCTAAGAGCTACATTTTAGACGTCAGTAAGCCTTACAAGAGCCTAGCCTTGGAGTAGCTTAAAATTTTATAAAACTTATTTAGACCTGTCTTAGTTTTATAAATCTATAATTTAATAGATTTATAAATTTAACACAGATCTAAATAGGCTTTATAAAATTTCTATCTTATGAGATCTTATCAGATCTAAATAATTAAAATTTTTTTCAAAAAAAGGATATTACAGAATGTATAAATTCTATCCGCACATGTGTGAACATATCACTTTCACCTTTTGTAAGACAACACTTGGCACAATACGTTAATTGTACTACTTCCTACTTATGTATCGTACATGTGAGGGAGTGTGTGTGAAAGTGTAAGTGGATGTGTGATTGTGTATGTGTGTGAGTGTGTAAATTTATAGTTTGCCACAATTCTGAGGCTGCCGCTAATTTTACGCCCTAAACTTGAGGACAACGTACATTCAGCGTGCCTATTTCCCGTTGAAATTATATCAAAGGAGTTGTAGCAAGTATGACGATAATAACACTATGTAATGCGTAATCCTGTCTGCAATATTCTTCACAAAAAATATTATTATAGAGGTATACAAAGCTGTATAAAACCGAATTTAGTTGAACTCAAATGCTTAATCAGACTCAAGGGACGAATTTCATGGCTGAACTTAGTTTAATCAGATTTAAGGAAATGGCAAACTAACTTAATTGCTAAAAGCCAAAGAAATAATCATGTTAATCCTAAGTAAATATTGGGTAAATAAAACAGTTTGTAGAGTGATATAATTTAAAAAAGTTATGGTAAAGTATTGAGACCCTCCAACATATTTCAATATATTAGAAGGTAGGCTACATAAGTTTCGTCTATCACTGCCACTAGTATTTTTAGTAGGTAAATCCTCACGTCAAGCAAAACCTGCCGGGTTAAGGTTTCCTTGATGTTTTTTTCTACTTGTCGGCTTATCTTTTTTGGCTGGTTTTCAGACTTTCCGCTTCGATAATTTTCAACGAATTCAACGAATAATTATTAATAGAACTAAAAAAAGAAATCATAAAAAATATATGAGAGCAAAAACTACATGGAAAGGAATGGGCTCGGAAGGGAAAAGAAGTCTGGTATTCGATTTGTAAAACAGAGAGAAAGATAAAGTACGGGAGAAAGACACCGATTATCTTTCATTAAAATTCTGAATGATAATTTACTAGATTATTAGTTAGTTAAAGATGATGAGAAGCGGTAAGGTAGATACAGAATATACCTTTCTTTTAAACATGCTGTTTAGATCATCTAGCTTTCTTTTAAATTATGATTAATTGAAAATAAAAAGAGCGTTATTTTTTCTGTTTTTTTGCACGAAAAAGTTCAGAGGCCTTTTTCGTGCAAAAAAAAAAAAACAGAAAAAATAACGTTTTTTTTATTTTAAATTAATCATAATTTAAAAGAAAGCTAGATGATCTAAACAGCATGTTTAAAAGATAGGTATATTCTGTATCTACCTTACCGCTTCTTATCATCTTTAACTAACTAATAATCATACTTTCTCAAAATTAAAATAAATTTAAATTTAAAATAACGGATGATTAAAAAAATTATATTTGAATATTTATGATGATTTAAAAAGACAATTATGAAAAAGAGATTTATGAATAATTATTGCATGCCAATATCAGTAAATCCACTATGCAACTATTGAGCAGGAGGAATTATTCATTGGCAATTAAATAATGTCTTATTTATTAAATATTTCATACAGTTTCATTCAGTTTGCCAAAAACAGAATTAAAAACAAAAAAGACCCCTAATGAAATTCTCTGGCACAAAAAGGGGAACCATTCACAGTCACTCTCGTATCGCAAAGGTATTTTAAATGAAACGTAATTTTTATAAAGGAGTATCTTAAGGAATTATATTTATATATATTATAATTTTATTTATATTTTTACAGGAACAGGAACCTGCTATATGATTGGTTAGATTTTTTACGAAATTTAATTTCCCAAAATATAATTTTTCAACAAAAATAAATATGTCGGAAGTGTTGTGTGCCGGCTGAAAATTTTTGCTTTATAAAAATTCTGTAAATCAGTTCATTGAATGGAATTCATTGAATGGAAAAATTTCTTGATCGAGAATGATATAAAACCTATTCAAAAATTTGATAAAAAACAAGAAAGTATAGAATAAAAATTTTTTCTTAACGGCTTAAAGTCGAACAAATAATATTTATTAAAATAAAATGGTCATAATAAATAAATTACGGTCTCCATATTTTCTTTTTAAAGTAAATTTATTAAAGAAAATGTTGCCTGAGGGACACAATTCTTTTAAATTTTACTATTGCTTTCTGAGTCCGGCAATATTTTAAAAAATGTTTTTTTTGTCTTTACACACTTTTGAAGACAACCGTCATTACTAATTCATATTTTAATATTGTATTTTCTTCTCTTCATCCTCTGTCGCCATCGTCTGTGACGTTCGGTGAAGTTTGTGTGGAAGAAATTAATGAGAAGATTTCTCTAAAATAGTGTGCCATTAAAAAACTCTTTTCTAAAGCTTGGTTGTCTGGATTGGTTCGTAAATTTCCCCACATTCTTTCCTATTTTTTGCTTCTTTTAATTTTGATTAGAATTTTGTTTTGTTTTGATTTGACTTTTTCCATTTGTTTTCCTTTATTAATACTTCTTCAATTGTCTCCATTTTAAAAAAATAAAAATAAGTAAATAAATAAACAAATATATAAAAAGATCAAAAAACAAAGTGCAAGGCAAAGGCCGTGCTAAATTAAAAGGGATCGTACGAAATTAAATATATATATATATATATATATATATATATATATATATATATATATATATATATATATATATATATATATATATATATATATATATATATATATATATATATATATATATATATATATATATATATATATATATATATATATATATATATATATATATATATATATATATATATATATATATATATATATATATATATATATATATATATATATATATATATATATATATATATATATATATATATATATATATATATATATATATATATATATATATATATATATATATATATATATATATATATATATATATATATATATATATATATATATATATATATATATATATATATATATATATATATATATATATATATATATATATATATATATATATATATATATATATATATATATATATATATATATATATATATATATATATATATATATATATATATACATATATATATATATATATATATATATATATATATATATATATATATATATATATATATATATATATATATATATATATATATATATATATATATATATATATATATATATATATATATATATATATATATATATATATATATATATATATATATATATATATATATATATATATATATATATATATATATATATATATATATATATATATATATATATATATATATATATATATATATATATATATATATATATATATATATATATATATATATATATATATATATATATATATATATATATATATATATATATATATATATATATATATATATATATATATATATATATATATATATATATATATATATATATATATATATATATATATATATATATATATATATATATATATATATATATATATATATATATATATATATATATATATATATATATATATATATATATATATATATATATATATATATATATATATATATATATATATATATATATATATATATATATATATATATATATATATATATATATATATATATATATATATATATATATATATATATATATATATATATATATATATATATATATATATATATATATATATATATATATATATATATATATATATATATATATATATATATATATATATATATATATATATATATATATATATATATATATATATATATATATATATATATATATATATATATATATATATATATATATATATATATATATATATATATATATATATATATATATATATATATATATATATATATATATATATATATATATATATATATATATATATATATATATATATATATATATATATATATATATATATATATATATATATATATATATATATATATATATATATATATATATATATATATATATATATATATATATATATATATATATATATATATATATATATATATATATATATATATAAGTAATGAAATCCTATATTATTTCCTTTCCACGGTAGCGAATCCACGGTATCGGATCTCTCCCGATTGAGAAAATGAAATTCCGTCTGAAATAGAATTTCCATTGAAATAGAATGATGAATTTTGATTTCATCATTCTGAGTACCTTTATAGTCCCCTAAACCATTCACAATCTTCCTTTTGTCATAGCCGTGGTTTTTGGGAACCAGTATAAATTGTAGGGTTCACAACGAAAGGTGAAACCATCAACACAGCACCCTACGTACACTACTACAAATATTTGTTTCTTCCCGTTCACAAATGTTTAGTTCGAAGGCATCCTGTGCTTGAATGTGCCTTTAAGAAACTTGTCCATTGACTACATAGGGCAGATATAAGTCCCGGCGGTTAACATTTTTCTTCATACCTGAAAATGTACGCTGAAAAGTGAGTTTCCGACGGTAAAGAGCTCAAGGGTTAAGTTACTTTTGACAGGGTAGTGAAGGATTAATGTTCAGGGTTAACAAATGGGTTCAAATTATAATGATTATGTTGAAAAGTAAAAATAATATTAAATACATAAACTTTTTTTCATACAAATTCAAAGCATACTCCTAACTTTAATATTTTTTCCAAAATTATTCTAACTAATCCTCTATCTTTTAGTTATCCATTATCAACCAAAACATTAAAGAAACATATTTTTTTTTGTTTTTATTTTAAAACTCCGAAGCAGAGAAAACAATTTTCACAAAACACGAACAAACAATTTCAAATAATCAAAGCTAATCCTGTGCAATTTATCCGAGAACAATGATCGCGCATCACAACAATTTAATGCATAAACGTTTAACATTTTAATTATTTTATCGATTTGTGCATTTATTTGATGGATTTTCTCATCTAATTTTATTAAAAGTCAATAAAAGTAGATTGAAACTTGTTCACCCTATGTCCTTAATTAACTAGATTTTGTAGTGTTATTGTATTAGGCTTCAATTGGGCTTCTACTCTTGCATTAAATCCTGTCTTCTAGTTTTTGGTTTCGTAATATTTTCTGCAAGAATTGCCACTTTTATTGCACTCCTGTGTATTGTTTATCATGGTAAGAAATTTATTCGTTTTTGGACGCTTAAATTATGGATTTATTATCAGCAAACGTCTATAAAGCAAACGTCAATAGAGAGAGGAAGAGAGTAAGCGACAGAAAGGATATTCATTCATTCGAAGGCAATAAACTTGATTGTCAATTTCTGGAAAAGCCTTTGAGATCTGCTTCTAGATTAACTTTATTCACAACTAAAGTCATCGTTGATTTCGACGAATTTCTCTCTTGGCTATTTCTATTACGCACATTCAGGGAAAGGTAGAGTGAAAACAGAAATGTTATTTAGTTTGACTTTTATGAAATTGCTTACCTTTAAAAAAGCTAAGCTCTTTTATATTTAATCGACGAATATAATTTTATAGAAAACATTGTAGGAAGCAAATATCTGTTATATATAAATACCTTTAAGATCATTCTTTCCTTGATATTTATTGAACTTCTAAAGTTAATTACAGTTTTTCTAAGAGGGTAATCGATAGGGGTGAAAACAAGGACAACTTATAAACTTAACCTACTCACAACCTACCCAATGAAAAAAAAATAAAGAATATGTTTCGCTCAACTGCACAACAGCAACGACAACGCCAATAATACAAACAACAACTACTACAGAGGCCAGCAATTATCCTAAATTGAAAATCGATAACGAGTGGATGGTCGCCACTATAAAGCCATAGACTTTACGCCATGAGCAAAGGATTATTTATTATATTGGGTGCAAGAGAATGTACATCCTGCATATGTATACATATATTTGTGTAATAGAAGAGTATAAAGCATTAATTAAATTCTATTATGGTTCAATACGAAAACGAGTAAAATTGAAAATTTCAGTGAAGCAAAAAATCGATAAAACTTTAATCAGTGGCTATAATTCGAGTGAAAGAACATTATATCTACAAATTTCTTCGTGCTTCTTAATATAGTTTGTGAATTGATAGCTTACGCCAATCTGACATATATCCAGGTCTCATTAAAATCACATTAAAATTTTGTTATGATTTTTCATAACAAAAAACTTGTCGCCAAATATTCAAACAGATAGCATACTCATCATCGTAGCCCTTTCCAAATTACCTCTCATTACCCCTAAAAGACAAAAAGTACAAGCGGAGCTCAATTGAAAATCCCTCACACATTTCTCGTTGTCACAAAAAACAACAACGAGAACGATTAATTACCGTTCAATGAACTAACAACCATGAACAACTTGTCGATCAATGTCTGAATAGTAAACAATAACTTATACTGGCGCCATTGAAGCAACATAAATTTCAGGGGGTGTCTATATTGATCCGTCCCAAAGGAATATCCTTTCACCACTAGACCAAACTCTGCTTTAAATTTGTGTAACAAACAATTTTCTGTAAAGTTCTTTAAATTAAAAAAAATATTTCTTTTAAATGTTTTAATGTATTTAAATGTATTGCCAACTAAATCTATTCTAATTATTTGGCGAGGATTTCCTCTGATTCGTATCTTATGAAACCATTATAATCTACTTTGTTACATACGAGACTTATATACGAGACTATATTTTATATGCTTTTTTAAAAAAAAACGCTTTAACTTTAATTCTCACATTAAAACGCTCAACTTCTTACAATTCTGCTGAAACTAGTATTGAAATAGCAATATGTTTTACTTTACGCTTTTGTAACCGAAAAGTGAATGATGCTTGATTATAATTTTAGAAAATAATGAAAACATTTTCCTCTACACTTTTCACTGCTACGGTTATGTGGTGGAGGGGAGGGCTACATTTAGTGCGGCTATTAGACGCGTTACTTCCGGCCATATTACGGCACTAATGGCCTCACATCCTGTGAACCAGTAGAAGTGATAGGGGTGAGAATTATCATGTGGATTATAATAATTATTGCAATAAGGTGAGGAAAGGATTACGACTATTATGATAGTCCATTGTTAAATTGATGGAAATCCATCTAAAAATTCAATAGGAAAAAGAAAATAAAATCAGATAAATGCTTTTCTAAATGTTTACTTCATATTTACTCTACATTTTCAGGAGCCACAAATAAATTACTTCTTTATTTTTTAAACCCTTTCAGAATTTAACTGCAATTGCAAAGCATTATCCTTTCTTATATTAATTTCTGAAGCTGATATTCAGAAGTTAATTTTAAAATTCAAGACTAAAAATAAAACAATAAAGGTAAAAATAATAAAGTAAAAATAATAAAATAATAATAAAATATAATAAAATAATAATGGGTTAATATAAATAAATATGATAGAGTATTCTCAGTTTTCATAGTAAGGAGTCGAAGTTACTTTACGAAGGGACCAACAAGTAAATTATAATTCAATTATGTTTACACTTATTTTAGTTGAACTAATTTTCTAAAATTGCATACAATTTGTTTTCAAAATTTGTCACCTTTTTTATTTGTTGATAAAATTTGGAACGATTTTCCGTCATCCCTAGTCAACTTTGGTTTGTAGACAACCATTTTTTATTTGTCTATATCTTCCACCATCGTAGGTAGGACTCACACAGAATGATTTCCTCAATTATTGTAATCGTACACTATTTAGCTTTTAAATTATTAAACAAAAGCCTGTCTTACATCTCTTCAAATTTTTCTAAACTGCTTGGCTTCTCACTGATTGCGGCCGGTATTGTTATCATCGTATTGCGTCGTTTGCAAGCATCTTGTCTGGCAAATTATTTTATCATCCGTCTTAGCATATCTCCCCTTCCTCTCTTCAATCACTCCTTCTTCTTGTTTATTATCCTTTGTTTCTCAATGCACACCAACTCCTGAGGTTTCCTGATGATATTAGGATAATTTCACACAATTTTACCACTACAATAGTTTTAACGTTATTGCGTCTGTGATATCCCCACATATCTCGGTGATGCGAAGAAACTTGTACGTTTTTTAGTTAAAATCAAAGCAACTATCTCTTTGATTTTGTTGCAAGCAAAACGAAAAATTTAACGAGTAACTGAGTGAGAAAACACGGAGTGAGGAGTATCATAAATCACTCTCTCATACTAAGGCGTACTAATGGGTGAGAGTTCATTAAGATGCGATCCAAAGCTCTCTAAAAATTATGGATAATCTCTATTTTAAGATTTAATTGAATCAGTTTTACGAGAAACTGTTGCATTAATTTCATTTTAATTAAAAAATTTCATTTCGTGCATAATTAAAAAGTGAAAATAGAAAGCCTCTTTTGGAAAATCAGTGCGAAAATATATCTAAGTACTCCTCAAGATTTATGCCCGGTACACCGGCAATAATTTATATAATAAAGCATTTATTTTCGATATTCAAAATACTAAGAATCATGGAGAGATTTTTTAGGACACCAATGCATGCATTAAAATTATAAAGCTCAAATGGAAAATTTCATACGAAGTGATTGAATATTTTTAACAAATAGCGAGCTAAATTTTAACACAAAAATTTTTATTATAATAATTTAATTAATTTGAAATAGTTTAATAATATTTTACGAAAAGATCTAAAAAAAATTTATAATGTACATTTTCATTTTGGAAAGCTTGGATGGCCCCCGTGAAATATTAGCATCGTACGGCTCTCCAACTCATGTACGGGCCTTTTCCATCCTTGCAACTCAGACGTGCACTTATATGCATTCATACACAGCCATATAAGCCATCCTCCAAAATGAACCATGAAAATTTTCTAACTCTTTACCTTTAACGATAAAAATATAGATCCCAAGATCCATAACTTCTTTACTTCTACACGATTTTAGTGCAAAATTTTTCGATGGCTATACATACGTGTTATATATCCTTACAAATTCATCACAAATCCTCAAAGGGACCGAGCCTCATAAAATTTCACGACTTATCGTATAATAAAAGGGTTAAAATATCAGTAGAAATGAAAGATTAAAAAAAATGTGGCCGATTTCCCTCCTCTTTTTTATCATATCAACTTTTTTATTTTCTCGCGGTTTTTCTCAATTTTTTATGAATTAATTGAAGCTCTTCATTCAAGTTTTATTTAGTCGTCTTTTAGAAACCTCCAATTTGTTTTGTTTTTATTTAAAAATTTCATTCAACCCTAACCTCAATATAATTTCTAATTAATATTCTATTCCTTTAAATATCAGTAATCGATTACCTCGTAAAGGTTGTTCGCGATTTTTCATAAATTATAGAAAGTCTGATTAAAATATTATTTTTTACAGTTTGAGTTATTTTTTGAGCTTTTTTGTTTCATAAATTTAATGAAAAATTGACGGTATGATATATATTATTTCATTTACAGACGATAGAGGTGTTTGATTTATGATAATCAGTATACATTTTTTATAGAGAAACCAGTAGGAAGCACACTGAAAATAAATTAATAGAAGAGAGAGAATAGACGAGAAATTTCGAATTACCACAAAAAAATTATTCCAAGGATCTGTAGATAGGAGTTGATTATCTACGTTTTATAGCGCATTTTTGTTAGGCCGTCATATCATTACGATAGGGGTGTTGAAGCGCAATCATGCGCTTCGAGAATTTCAGAGGGGAATACTAAGTAAGAAAATAAAAGACTTAGTTGAAAATAGAGGGATTGGGAGGGTGGATGGGAAGAAAAAAGAATAGAAAAGAAACAATGTCTTGAGAAGCAAAAAATTTTTATTAGTTTTTTAATAAAATCTGTACGTCCATGAAGCACGTGGTAATCTCAATAATATTTGCATATATAGTCTGTGTTTTTGCAGGGAAACCATACTTTGGTGAATTCTTGGTGACACTTTGCATATCTTTGCAATTAGAAATAAATGGAACACTCCAAAATTAAGTACGAAATCACTCTGAATTAATTGACTTATAGATAGTTATATAAAACGTACGAAAGCTGATCAATAGGCTTAGATTAACGATAAATGATAGTCGAAGAATATAGGTCGTTAAATTTTTTGAGTAGTTCTGACATCAGAATTTATCTTAAGGTAAATTTATTTATTGGGTTAAATTTTTATATATCTCGTTAAATTATAAAAGGAATTTTATTGGATGAATTTTTGACAACATTTCATATACTTAGTTGCACTTACGCATATCTCTTCCCCTTTCAGGGTGAATTCAATGTATTTTGACTTGCAAAAACGTTCAAGAATTGCGAATTTATGTGTTTGACCTTGACCTGATTTGATGAGGTTTTCTCTGTTCGTGTTAAAGTTTTCTTGTTTTTTGAGAAATGAACGTTATTTGTTTGTCTTTAATCATATCCAGGTACAATTTATCCTGCCTTTAATTGTATCTAGGTACTGAAATCCATTTTTAAGGTTCTTTTTTTAAAAAAATATATCATTCGTCAGAAGAAAGAAACCTCAGACCTTTTTATGCAAATTATGCACATTTTATTTTATTCAACGGCAAAAGCACGTGACTTTTTGCCGGGAACCCAAGGCTAGTTGTTGCAAAATGTAGACAAAACAAAATGAGAAAGAGAGAAAATTGAAAATATTGTAGAACTGTGACGAAAGCTAATAATACTCTCACATGCGCGTAAAAAAGAGTTGAGCGTACTTTCGCTTTTAGTTCAGACCAGTTTCACTCCATTCTTCCAATTTTAGAAAAATTTTAAACTACATCTCTTTTCTTCAGCTCTTTTTATCCAGAGTAAGGCCGTGAGTAATCGTCAGAGTACGGTCATTAATAATGCAATAAAAACAGTATTATGATGACAAAGATTTTCTATAACAAGGATTCTCTCGTGGAATTTTAGTTTTATAAATTCTTCAATTTTCACGTTTTATGACTTATATTCTTGTTATCCTTTAATGATCTATCTCTTACTAATTTTTGAGTTCTCTTCCAGAAACTCTTGAGTGGGTCAAGAAAATTTTGATTCTCTCTGCTCTTTGGATTTTCTATTTATTGAAATATTATTTGAGTTGCTTTCATTATTTCTGGACTGATTTGATGAGAAGTAAGTTTTAGTTGAAGTGGGGTAACGGTAGTAGAAAATTGCTGGCGTGAAATGACCTTGCCTCTCATTTCTTCTACAGTCTTCTAGATTTTTTTAATAAAGACTTTAGAAGACTTTTAGACGAGTATATTACAAAGAATTCTTAGCAAGAAATAGACAAAAAAGTATTCCATTACTTTTAAATCGATTTGGTGAAATCGACAAGAATAATAAAGTCGACATGAAATGCCAAAGTGTTCATTTTGCAGGAAAAATTGTAGAAAGGTGCTATTGGTTTTTCTTAATAAATTAGGCAAGTGATAAGCAAGAGTTTCATAAGATATGGTTAAACGCTTTTAGTAAATTTTTTTTGCCATTAACAGCGAACGCAAGTAATTGTTTTTCTATCAGTTCTCCCTCTGTTTTTTGTTTATATGAGTTGACTTGGATTTCTAACTTCGGAAGAAGCTCTAGTTTGCATGAGTGGAGGCAGAATGAAATGTACGAGGGGTGTTCAATATATTCTTGGTGTATAAGTGGAAAAACTGCTTGTGTAATTAATATTTCTATTTTTTACCCAACATATTTGTTAGACTATCCTTCTCTGAAAAGTGAGAATTGACAAAAAATTGAAATTTATAAAATTAAAATGTTGCCTCAAGAAGAAATGAAACCAATCGAAAACAAAATATCCAAAAATTCAATTCAACCCAAAAAGATGAAAAAAATCCCAATGTGTGAAGGAGGTACCCATCCTCGATTTTATAAATAAAAATATAACTGAGCGTCAGAGATAAATTGGCTACATGACGTCAGACTGACTAGAAACACTACATTTAGCACATTTAATTATTAAACTACAAAATCAAATGAAGGCTGACCGAGAATGCAGAGATATTGCGGAAAGCTGTTTTCCTTACGAAGAAATATATCAAGTATGACTTATGAGATGAATGGCTGGAACATGAGTAAAAATGATGATGGTTTGATAAAGGATTGGAGGACTGGAGGATGGGTGAAATAAAAAAAGTGGGGTGAAATCGCAAAGAGGAATTCGAAAGCTTGGTTGGTTCTACGTGGAGGAAGTAAACAAGATAGCACGAAACAAAACTATAAGTAAAATATTGCACCGTTGAAGAACGAGGGCTAAGGAAAAAAAGAGTGATATTTAGAAAAGTAGAAAGCAGAAGCGATAAGGATAACGGACAGGTGAAGAAACAAATACAGCTACAAAACCTAAGAAAGGAAGACTAAAAACAAATATGGTAGAGCAAATACTGGCGGTTATATTCGAGAAGAAATACATTTTTTTAAAATTTTAGTAGATGAATAAAAAGTAGAACAGGTAGAAGAATAGAACATAATAATTTAAAAAAAGAACAGGACCAGAAAATAGATTTTTGTCTTCTGTTTGTCTACATGCATGACAATAAGAAAAACGAAATTTTATACTACATATACATTATTATATACTACATAAAATACTACATAAAATATGTAAAAATATATACACATATAAATCTTACACATATATTCGAAGGGTTAGCTAAAATCTACCTAAACAAGGACCGATAAAAAGTTATATGATAGACAGAAAATGCCGGGTAAGATTACACAAATCCATTATAATGATAATGAACATTATCAGTTTTCATATTAATTTCTTAGAATCGTAATTTACTAAATCAACGAATATCATTGAAGAAAATAAGGAATGGGAAAGGAAAGGAATTTATTCATATGCCCTTTGAAGAGATCGGTAAATAAATTATTAGTTCCGTACAGTTTTTAAATGATACATGAAATAGCCATATGATATGTATCGACAAAACCCTTTAAAAAGAGTTTCCTCTCTGAAGAATCGATCATACCAAAATTGGGGCGTACATATTTGGATGTTGAAAACAGCAAACATCTCTCCATGCCTGTTCTTGAGGTATATTTCAAATTGCATAAAATAATATGACGTTTGTCACCTACGACGCCCCTTTGAATCGATACCCATGCAAAAACGCAAGTGCCAGGGTCTTTGAAATGCTATAGGAATGCGTACTATTTTGTGAGTATTCCACGCAAAAAAAAAACACGAGGAATAGTGTGATGATCTCTCTTTTTGAATTTTTGCTTTCCATTAAAATTTATATCTCATCGATAAAAAGTTGGCAAGATATATTTTAGTAAATTATAAGACAACCCAATAATTACAAGTCCTTTCGAAGGGAAAGCAAGTTCAATTTCATGTCCGTTTCTTAAGTCCCCCCAGAAGACTCAATGAGTTAATTAGAAGGCGCAGCGAGGGAGAAAATGTTTGTTAATGAAACAGTTTTTATTTATGTGTGTTTTTTCTGTTATATTTTAGTAGTTTTTGCGCCGATCTGACATTGTTTTCAAAAAACAGAAACCAGGAATTAGAAACTTTCTTGAAGATGGGGGAGAGAGTGAGAGAGTTTAGTTACAAGTTCGTTTCCTAAGGTTCCCATAACACACAATGGAAAATTTAACTAGAAATTGCAGCGGAAGAGAAACACCAGACGGTGTTTCGCATAATCTTAAATTGGTTTCACACCTTTAGGAAAAAGGCAGAAAACAAATATTTTTGCATTCGAAATACTTTTGGCAGCAAAAAATAAAAGCATGCAGTTTTTGATTTATTTTGAACTTATTCGGAGATACCCCCTTTTATGAGAAGATGAACTTGACGGGAAGTTATGTGCACACGTACAAGTGTACGAATTCGTATACGTATTATCAATAATTTATGTACTCATCGCATTTTCTTACTAAGCCGTTGAATAATATTGCACTTAAAAAACCGCATTCGATTCGGAGTAAAGCAGTAGATACTTTTGGGATTTTTACTGTGACAATTATATGCACGTTGTTCTTACGTCGATGAATATTGCATGTACATATATCTACATTTAGATGTAAGCATGTGTATACATCCAATTACATACAAACTACATACACATGTTCACAAACGAACTCATGTACGTGAAACGTTTTGGAAGAATAAATTTTATTTAAATACGATAAAATCGAAAATAGCGACGTATTGTTTTAACCACAGTTTAACGCCAGTCGAATATATGCGGCAATGTATGTACATATGTATTTGCATATGTGTATATTTCGCTCTTGGATTATGTGAAATTAAAAAATTTGTCGGAGAAAAAATTTTTACTGATGGAAAGTAGAACATTTTTGTTATGCGGTTTCAAACTGAATATCAGATTTTCCAGATATTTACTTAGACGGTAAAAAGCAGAGGATCGGTTGTGGGTTTTCAATACAAAGGAAACAATTGTGTGGGAGTAAGGTCTTGTTTCTTTCGTTCAGGAGTAGGGGAATATTTTCAAAATAAATGTAAAATAAGTTAAAGTAAAGACGAGAAAAGTGAGGCACGATTTGGGCCATACCAGATTGTTATCAGGTTGTATTAATTGAGCAATTAGTTCAAAGAGTTGAGAAACGAAAAGTCAAAATATATATTTTGAAGAAATGAAAAACTTAAACTCGTTGAATTTTTTTTAAAAAAAAGAGCAAGAATGGTCCCTTTGACCTGGCCGAAGTTCAAACACCCCTAAACACGCATTATAAATTTAAGGCTTAAATCTAATAACCAATGGTTACACCTCCTCTTTTTATTGCGGGGTTTCCTGAAGTTCCAGGCCAATACGAATAATCAGCAATAGACTGAAGCCTTTAAATTCAATATCAACCAAGTCACCGCTCAAATTCGGTCGTATGTATTCAGTAGTCATTGAAAATTGAATCACTTCAATCCTTGCTGCCGTGGCGGACTGTTGAGTGATGTTAGATTGCTCATTTAATTCCATACATAAAACAAATTTGATTAATACCTTACACACATTGTGCTTTATTCCATTTCAACACCGATCCTCTTTAACTGAGAAACCTTTTACACAAATTGGTTATGCTCAATTAGCACAATGGTTTCTCAAATGCTTTCCTGTTCGCTTTCTCGGACAATGCCATCTTTATAAACACGTTATTTTACAAAAGGCCAACGTGATCCACTTTGATTACAACATCTACCCAACTTATTACCCAAAAATATTAATTTGTAAATCTCCAAGAAACACATATTTTTGTATTCTGAACTCGATTCAATAATACCATAAACCTTGCGGTCATATTTTCCTATTCACGAATTCTTCCAAATGAATAGAATTTCTTAGAAATGCTAAAACCTTGCAGAGCAGTTTCACTCAGAACATATATCGCAATGACTGTATTGGGTCTACTTGAAAAGTATGTCATTTAATCAATGTTCACGTAGAATTTAATCGACTGAATATTTATGACTCGAATTGACTTGACTTAAACTCAGTTCAGGCTCATTTGATAAGTCAATAAAATTGTCATAATGTTTATTGAATTGGCTTTTCATGCCAATTCAATTACTCCTTTTTTCAATCACTTATGCACACGTTAATATATACACTCACGCATGCAATTCACACATGCATACATTCTTGCGTTCATTCATTCATTTGTTTATTTATTTGCCGAATATGATTTTTTATAATTGTGAATTGCATGTGTTGAGTGTAATTGAAATTGTGAATTGCATATATATATATATATATATATATATATATATATATATATATATATATATATATATATATATATATATATATATATATATATATATATATATATATATATATATATATATATATATATATATATATATATATATATATATATATATATATATATATATATATATATATATATATATATATATATATATATATATATATATATATATATATATATATATATATATATATATATATATATATATATATATATATATATATATATATATATATATATATATATATATATATATATATATATATATATATATATATATATATATATATATATATATATATATATATATATATATATATATATATATATATATATATATATATATATATATATATATATATATATATATATATATATATATATATATATATATATATATATATATATATATATATATATATATATATATATATATATATATATATATATATATATATATATATATATATATATATATATATATATATATATATATATATATTATATATATATATATATATATATATATATATATATATATATATATATATATATATATATATATATATATATATATATATATATATATATATATATATATATATATATATATATATATATATATATATATATATATATATATATATATATATATATATATATATATATATATATATATATATATATATATATATATATATATATATATATATATATATATATATATATATATATATATATATATATATATATATATATATATATATATATATATATATATATATATATATATATATATATATATATATATATATATATATATATATATATATATATATATATATATATATATATATATATATATATATATATATATATATATATATATATATATATATATATATATATATATATATATATATATATATATATATATATATATATATATATATATATATATATATATATATATATATATATATATATATATATATATATATATATATATATATATATATATATATATATATATATATATATATATATATATATATATATATATATATATATATATATATATATATATATATATATATATATATATATATATATATATATATATATATATATATATATATATATATATATATATATATATATATATATATATATATATATATATATATATATATATATATATATATATATATATATATATATATATATATATATATATATATATATATATATATATATATATATATATATATATATGTTTGAGTGCAGTATTAATATGCGCATGTGTGTGTGTTTAGTGTATACCATTTACCACTGTCCTCATATCAGATTATTATATCGAATTATGATATAGTATTATATGCATCTACTTTAGATTTACGTTATAATTGTTACTTCAATAGTGTTTAAATACGTTTAGTCTTAATTAATTGAGGCTACCATTTGATTATTCAGAAATCCAAATTAAATTTGAAAAATTTTATAAATTTGAAGTGCATTTAGTTTATCGTCGAGATTTCAAAGTGGTACAGATCTTCCAAGTGGGGCATATATTTCAGATAGGTATTCTTGCAAAAAAATTCATTTTTAATGGTTTCCTTTACATCGTTGCCTTTCTCGTTTCTCGTAAAAATATTTCTAATAATTGCTTTCTCACATTTTTTGTCACTCAAACTCATAATCGGCATCACTATGTCCATAAATGACCACTATTATATTCTTAATAATCTTGACCATCGTCAACATAATTTTTGTCACATTATTGCTGTACATAAATTTAGAAGAAATGTTGCCAGAATACCGGACGGTATTACTACTATGTTGTAATAGTTTTTCTCTCAATTTGCTTTTTATTAAAAATTTTAACGAATATTTTTACTATCGTTGAATTTTACAAAGAAATTCGATTCGGAAAGAGGCAAATAATTTATACACGAAACTAGTCATGAGTTGTCATCCACCCTAAAGGAAGTATACTTTATTGCCTTCTGATAAGTTTTATCATCAGGTTTTTATTGCATTTGTTCGCGATCATCATTTCCATCAACAGTCATGCAAAAACATTGCAATTATACTTTACTAAATATCGTTTATACATTTCTGCCTTTTATCCTTCTTTCTAGGATTACTTCCATTTTTCATTCTGTGATTCCATTTTTTCGCACCTTTCTACGATAGCATAGAACTATTTCCTAACAAACAATTTCTGAGTATGTCGACAATGCAACTACAATAACGAATACAACAAGATCAAAAAGTGGCAATAATAAAGATAAAGAGCGGAATTCAAGCGTGAAAAATGAATGAAAAGAATTTTCCAACAATTTGCCAAAGTATTTGTATCTCTTGGATACTTAATTTCACTCTACTTTTTTCTTAGTTTTTCCTTTGTCTCTTCTTGATAAAGTGTGATATTCTGTCGAGATTAGTAAATACATTTTAACAGTTTCTCTAGAAATGTAGAATTTGTAATAATAATTAAACAAGTAGAAATTAAAAATATAAATGCAGTGAAATACTGTGTATAAATTATTCCTTATTTGTAGAAAATAAGAGAACTGATATAATAAATAAATATCATGGTGGATTTTAATGGAAATACTCGATTAGTCGTATGGTCTTTAGAAACTGGCGCGTATTTTCAACCATAGATTAAATTCCATGAGACTTTTGGGAAAATATTTGGAACGTCGGGTCCTAGTAAGCAAAATAATGCTTAAAAGTCATTCAGAATTAGGGTTTAAATCGTTGTTATAGAACACCTAGCCGTTTTAATTGTTTTCTAACAACTGCTTCTTGTCACGAATTGAATGTAAAATTACTATTATTTTTTATAAAATAATATGATTTCTAAAAAAAATTAAAGGCCTTTTTAATATGTGAGTAACGCATAAGTCCCTCTAATATTATATTAAATTCTAAGTCCCTCTAATATTATATAAATTCTATCTTCGGTTAAGAAGATATTTGGAATAAAGCATTTTCATGTAGTTAAGAATGTCTCAAAAAACCTAATTTAAGTTATTATATTTGATAGTATTGTTACAACTAACACATATGGAATTTATGTTATCTAAGTAGCCGTTTAGTTGGATGACTTTTATTGAAGAGCAGAGGATCTCAGTCAGATAATCAGAAGATGTGTACATGTGTACAGCAAATACTAAAAGTACTTCAAGGTAGCAATCCCAATTGTTAGTAAATAAACTCGTCTACTGGGAACTTTCCCTTCCAGCGGTGTAATAATTTTCTTAATTTTAAAAGTAAAAATAAATACATCTGTAAAGTATTCTCTGAAATTCCAGATAATATTAAATATTAAATGATAATATTAAAAGTGATAATATTAAAGTCTCACCTTTGGTCTTGTCATAGAAAATTATGTGGCACAATAAAAATTCTAATATTATTTCGGATACGTCTTACTGTTTTGCTTTTGCATCCATTAGACTTCACCTTCGGTAGGGCACGTGTACGTGCTTGAAAGCAGCGAAAGAATGTAATAAGAATGAAGTGAAAAAATAATACCTTCGTTCTAGCCTTAGTCCTTACTGGAGCAGTAGCTGCCGTAAATTTCGTTAACAGGACTTGACCTTCGGAAATAAATTTAAACATTAGAAAAAGAACGTAAGATATCGAATGATTTCTTCATTCCTTGTCAAGTTTGGTTTGTAGATCACGGTCACGGTAATGGAGCAATGTATCTGAAATACGGTAACTGAATATATATTTTTCTTTCAGGTGTAGAGCATAAAAAACTTAAGCTTAGTATTTTGATAGTGTGCTATCAAGGAGAATCCCATAAGAAAAAAGTTTTAAAACTTAGACTTATCATTTGACATGTTTCGATATCTCTCAACCTTTCAAAGGGAATATCCGTAATGCGCGGATTAGGAGTGATTTCAGCAGAGGAGGAGGGAAAATGAAAGAGAAAAATGAAAAAATCAAGAAAAAAGTTTTAAAAGGAAGGAAACATAGGATGTATCAGACAGCATAAGGAAATACTGCAGACTTATCTCAAACTATTAAAACAACGATTTCTGTCTGACAGGCCTTTGCATATTTGAGACCACAAAAGCCTATCATTTAATGTTTGTAAATTCTTTTGAATATTTATAAGCATTACAGAAAGGAAACACACACACATATGCACATACAGATGGAAAGAGTTCATATTTTTGTTGCAAAAACAGAAAATCCGAACAGCTTTTTAGTTAGCAATTAAGATCCCAATTAAGATCAATTGGCGCTACATTATGCCAGCGATGAAAAATTTGAATGACGATATCATTTTCGGTAAAAAAGGAAAATAGTAAAAAAAAAATTATAGTATGGAAATATTCAGTTTTTTCTATCAGGAATTTTATCTATTAAGATAAAGTTCTTGTCCAAGAATTGTGGAAGTATTTTGAAATATTCAGCCATAAAAATTTCAATAAATCGAAGACATTTTATGATATTGCATTTTAGAAAAGTTGTCGATTTTTGTTGTCTTACCGAGGATTTGACATGTTTCGTATTACATTCTTCTCTAATCTATGTCTTTATTTCCTGAGTAAAGACTTTCTTTTTGAATTTTCTATTTGAAGTTTGTTCATTATTTCAACGAAGAAAATGTGATAAAAGCTGAAGAAATAGTAAACAAAAAAAAAAAAAACGAATCCAGAGAATGAAAATGTTAACCCATGAACCCAATAAAGCATGTCCTGCTTCCAATACTGCAAATGGTACCACTTGAAAAATTTCGAAAAAACTCAATTTAAGTTAACACATCGAGTGTAAAACTTCTTTAACAGATTTCAAAATAAAAGTGAAAATTTAACAGTTGCTACTTGTTTTGGGGTTACCAATCTAATGACTCCTTTCTGGATAGACTAAAAATTCATGACAAGTAAAACTTCTTCCTAGAAAAAAGAAATAAAAAATTATTAAAAATAAATGTTCAATGAAATCAATGTTCAAACAAATGATAATAATACGCAGCCTGTTCAAAATGTATTGCTGATTTTGAATTGTACATGCTTTCGATATTTTTATAGCATTATGTTATCTCTTTACATCTCGCACTTATGCTGACATATTTGGCCATTTGGAACATTCAGTTAATTTTTAATCTTTATTTTGCTTAAATCCGTTTGTTTGAACGAGCTCGTTGTCGGCTTTTGCGTATTTCATAAAATGGATCAAACAAAAATAACAAAAATTAACTTTGAAACCGTGATTGTTCACAAATTATTGCTTGTGTTTGTGCGCAAAAAACAACACAATAACGATGCTGCGGTCATCGTGTGTCCTGGGCCTGGTTTCCGAAATAGAAGAGGCTCACGAAATGTCGGCTCTAGGTTGCGATTGAAGATATGAAGGTGGCATCGAAGGAGAATTAATAAATAATTTTGAATAAACTATTTTAAACATGAGCAGATAAATAATTTTTTTAAATGACAAAATCGTATCGCGAACGTTTCGAACAAACTTCGTATATCCGTTATTAAACGTATAAATTAATGGCGCTGATTGTGATGATGATGAAAGGTGAATACAAATCTGTACATTTACTTCTCCCTCTTTCTCAAACCAAAGGCTGTTTATAGTAAGTTCTTATCACTTTCTCTCTCTCTTTCTTCTCAACTCAAAATGTGTTTATATTAATGTACGAGTATTTTAATGAGATATTGATTGAAGAAGATTGATTGACTGTTGGTTAATTGGTTTGTTGCTATTTGTTGAATTTTTATTTACTGAATAAATGAATGAAGGAAGTGATAAATTCAAAGGCTTTTAAAATGAATGTATTACAGTTCTTTTATCTATTCAATTATTATCAATCTGACACAAAAGAAATATAAAAAGATTTAAATATATAATAATTTATAATAATAAATATTGTTGTAGCCAAAATAATTGTCATTTATAACTAATTACTAACTAGTTACTAACTAATTACATTGGTCGTACAATTTCAAAGTTTTGCAATTTTATCAATAATTTATTGTGTCAAACGTAGATGCAGATGAATGAAATTCAGATAGCTCACGAAGAGGACAAAATGAAAATTTATCTTGACAATTTGTTTGGGTCTTTAAGACCTAAAAATAGCTCCAATAACCACAAGGCGTGGCGAGGAATAAAGAAATATCTACTGTACTTACAAGTATACACACTAGTTCACACGTACGTACACACACATGCCTACACTTAGAAAAATACATACTGGTTCACACGTACGTACACACACATACATACACACACAACGGATACGTAAGTACCAAAAGCAATGTACAAATCTGCACCCTCAGCAGTCATCAATTATTCACGTAATATTTCGTCTCACTATTTTTTCTTCTCGTCCATCACTCTCTCTTTGTCCTTCTCTCCCTCTCTCTCTCTCTGGCTATCTTATCTATCTCTATCACCGTCGTTCTATTTGTTAGAATGATTCAGTGGGAGGCTAAGAAGACATTATAGTCGCCTGAATAAATGATCCCGTTGTGAGCATGAAGGAAGGATATGAAGGGCCTTTAAAGCTTTTTGCTGATTGTCGACATGTAAGTAACATAAATATTTGTACGAAAAAACAATACAGAGAAGTAGAATAAGATATTGTACCTTAATTCCAAAAAAAAGTTTAGAAGAAGTAATCGAACAAATAACTACTGTTTAAGAAGGTCCTTCGCTGTTAATCGAAAACACTTGCTAATTGCATAGCAAAATATGTTGTTTGTTGATTGGCCGTTTCCCAAATATTCAATCTATCTGCACCTTCTTAAACTCTGCCAACAATTTTATAAATAGTAAAGAAATACACTGCAAATATTACCAATATCCGTTCACCAACAACCAACATCCTTCGCCAAATTAAGAAAAGGCTAAAAGCATGTAGAAAATACATCAGGCATTCTATTAATTATTTACTATTTTAAATTGGAAAATTTGCTCCCAGCTTCATTCCTTAAAATGACAACAAACTGGCAACTGACATTAATGGAGAAATTGGTTTAAAGAAGGTAATGCCAAAGAAATCTGTAAGTAGGAGTAAATATTAAAATTGTCATTAAGTCAAACATTTAAGATTTCTTGAAATGAAATTTCAATAAATTGACAAAATCTTTTGTAATAGAATTGTTCGTGGTACATACGTATTACTCAGCAAATTTAATACTGGGAGTGTGCACAGTGAAGTGGTCCACTTTTATGCCAATTATACAAAAGGATATAAACACATATAAGCACATTAACTTAAAGAATAACTGTATTGCAATTCTATTACATCAAATCGCCATTAGAAATTGCTAGACCTTAACATTAGCATTTATTCTGTGAAGCGGGAAATGTTATTATTTAACACTTCGGGGCAACGAAATGGGTTCAACATAATGTATATTTTCCTCAAAGGCATACGTCGTTTGTTCTATTTTTCGTTGATGGTTACTGTCGTGACTGTCGTGATTGTGTGTCGTGACTGTCGTGATTGTGTCACAGTAGAAACTGACAATGTGTTGGATACGACGCAAAGTGAACAACGAAATTAGAACAAAATGAAAAAATCGAGTGAAACGGGAATAAATTGCAATCAAAATGATGACGAAAGGATTGGCTTAAACGAGTATTACTGCGATGGTAACACTGGATGACAAACACCAATTTTTGTGGATAGAACGTGCTATATTCGATTTAAAAAATTAATTAATCATTTCTTTCGTCACGTTTGCGAACTATTTCTGAATTTCTGAAGATAATTGTAATATCCTAGCACCGACGAGATGTTGCACCGATACATGGGATACATGTTTTTTAAGAAAAAATTTAATTTAATATTAAAAACATTAAAAAAATAATTTAATGTATTTGACTCAATACGATATGACGCTATTATATTGCTGTTCACTCCAGCCCCTTTCCTTTCCCTTGCCATAATGTTAAAACGCAACGTAAAACTTATGTAAGGGAGTCAATAGAGCATACAAAAACTGAATCGTCGAAAGTTTGCTTACAAAAGATGACTCACTGCAATTCGAGCATTTAATTGGGGAAACAAAATTCAGTTATTTTTAGTGTTATTTGATGTGAGACGTCTTTAGTGTTTAGTAGTGGTAAAAGTAGTAGTAGTTTGTAGTAAAAACGAAAAAATACTGTTGTTTCTCCATTTTGGTTAATAAGAATATAATGGAGAAAAAATTATCAATAAATTATTCTTTTCATTTTGATTGAATAGTCTGATGGGAGTGACCACCTCTTGACGGCACGAGAAATTTTCTGACAGTATTTCTAGTACCCTTTAGGTTACCCTAAATTTTATATCAGTACAAATACTAGAAGTGCGTTACAAATATTTGTTAAAGGAATAAATCCTTATGTATCGTCTCTGTTATATCACTGAGACTCTCAAAAATTATGTATTTCTACTCTAATTAGGCGCTTACCGAAGATTCCAGTGGGTAAGTTTTTGTATTAGACCTATTTATTTCTGAATAGGATTATTTCCGTAAGACTTCTTACAAGAATATTAGAGGCTAGAGGGTGTTATTGGTACATAATGTTCAATACCGATTGCTGTCACGGATATTGCAATATGACTTTGGTAAAATAACTATAACAATAAATTTACCATAATAATAACCATGTGCTCTGTATTTACACAAAGTATTTAATTAGCTGCTTGCAAGTCGTAGTGAACTTTTTCCTCGAGTGGCATTCTGTTGCTGAAGGCGCATACTGTTACTGTTATTGCTGTTGTTCTTCGTGTCACTGTTTTACCGTTTTACTGTTATCGTTCCAATTATTCGTTGTTCAAATAATTAATTGTTCACATTATTTTACATGTAAATAATGTCGGAAAATGAAGATGTAATACGTTCATAAGCATATGTTCACAAATTCTCAATTATTTTGTCCTTAATTTGTGAGCGTCTTCACTTCTGAGAGTTAGTTAAAGCAAAAGTCTACTTTACTAAACCGAATTACGGCTTAATTGACGGACCAATGGCTTATGCGCTTAATTAATTGTTAATAATCAATGTTTTATCTTACTTAGGTCTAGTAAAGTGCCTTTTATGATGGAGAGAAATCATTCGTCAATTTAATTCTGAACTTTTTTTAAAGAGGACACTAATATATCCAGAAATGTAAACCGCCCACGGATTTCAAGGATCACAATTTCAGTAAGGCGTTCAAACTTCGGGGAAGTCAAACGTGGTCTTCTTACCACCTCTACCATCATTCTTAATTTCTGAAACTATAAGGGCTCTTTGAGATCTTTCTTAACTCTCATCTCTTTTACACCTCCTTCTTTCTTTCATTTGGATTTATTTATTCTCTTTTCTTTCTTTGTTGCTAACATTTTTTCTAAAATTGCGATTAATTTTCATCTTGACCTACATGTACTTTCATACGTTTTTAAAGTGTTATTCTTTTTTATTTTCTAAAATTACTGAGTGTACGTTTTCTTTTTAAGTCCGCTTCCTTCTTCTGGTCGTAAGTCAAATTTACGACATGAAATCCTTTGGATGCCGTTAATTTTTTAGGACTACGATGGTCAGTTCAGTGGGCGTTAAATCCTCTGCTGGTATTATAGTAGTTATCTGGAAAATTTCTGGAAATCTGTGTTCTCTGATTTATTTTTGTTTTAAATTCGTTTATAGCGAATTAAAGTTAACGTCTTTCTTTAAAGGTTTCTTCTCTGATTTCCATTGTAATATAAAATCTTTATTTTTGTATTGAACCCTTTTTGCATTTGTAAATTTCGGGCTTAAAGATTTTATCTGGGAATCTTCAAGGCCTTAAGCTATTCGTGTGTGAGTGTTGATGTGCGTGTATATTTCGTATAATAAAAGCCAAACTATGGTGCCTCAAAAAAAATTACAAATAAAATTAAAAATTGCTTTAATTTCAATATTTTTAAAAAATCATATACGATCACTAACAAATTGTTTTAACTCCTTTCTATAGCTTTCTTTAATTACTCTTTTTTTAGGGCGTTTGATGGATTCTTTCCTTATTTTGTCTCCTTTCTTCATCAGGCGTAAAAAATAAATTAATTTCCCTTTAGCATATCTTTTACTGCTGGATAAATTATGAATAAATTAAAAGTTATGAATAAATTAAAGATTATTTTTTATACTTTTTTGTCTATGCCGTCTCTAATTTTTACTAAGCGTGAATTCTACCTAAAAATGTATCTCCCAGGTTTCCAGTTTCTAACAAAGGTTACTCAAGAGAGAGATTCAGATTTATGTTTATGTTCTTTAGATTTATGTTCTTTCCTATACCGGCCATATCCCTTCTAATGATTTAAAATACGTGTGGAGAATGGGTTGGAGGCGTAATAATAATGGCAGTAAATTCGGTGACATAACTATAATAATCGCTTATATTTATATGGTAGGACTCTAATGATTGAATTCCATTGAAAAGCTTTAAACCTATTAAAATGTCTGAAAACCCACCCATTCTTGCACCCCTTTCCCTACGATAATGCAGGTGCGTTTTTTAAGTTATTTATTAAAATAAAATGCAATCACCAAAGTGAAAATATTTTTACAGAATGAAATGTGGTAACTAATGGTAACCATCCATAATTTCATATGTATGCAGTCGCGGGAAGTTGGAAGAAATTTAGGTCCAAGCAATGAAGAAATTGCCAGTTTTGTATAAGTGTGAAAAAGTGAACACAAGTGGCTATTTTTATACACACCATCCAGTTGCTGGATAACAGTGTTAAAAAGGTTTGGAATTTTTTAAAAAGAACATGCGCTAAAATTTTATTGTTTCTCTTAAAGAATTTAGTGGACTCCTTAATTGTTTGGATGATCCAATAATACCGTAACCTCACTTGAGAGGGGCAATGCCTTGTGTTCTGCGTATGATCAGAAGCAGGATCTCAAGGAGTTACTTCTGCGATAATTTGTTCCAGACTTAATTTGGACTTCAGTTCCTGAAATATTTCTAAGGATTTCACGAACAATGTATAATGTTGCTTTTATAAGATTAATAACGAAATTAGTGACGGTCCAACATACATTCATCCAATGGACTAATTAGTATGCGTTTTTCATCAGGAAAAAAAAACAGCACGAAGACGACAGAAAAGAAATTGCATACATAAATATGATGTTGTGGTTCACAACAATCACAATCTCGCACAATCTCGTAATCTGAAACCATCAATCAGTTCATACAAAATACCACTCCTACCCCATTTTTTCGCTTTGCTTAGATTTTGGCTTTGCTTACTTTAAACATCTTTTAGGTAAGAGTTAAATTTTTCTTGAATTCATGTCAGTCAAAAAATTTTGTATCTTTTATAAATTTTATAAATTTGTCATAATTTTGTAAATTTTCAAAGCTTATTAATTTAATTAAAAACGAACTAAATGTTAGGAAGTTGATAAAACGCGAGCTCATTACAATTTTATTTCAATTTTTAACAATTTTAAAATAAATTCGAAATGAGATTGTACTGTCTGCAAATGAGATTAAAATTTTTTGATAGACGGGAAGGCTGGCATTCAATTTTTATATCCCATTTCCTTTAAAAAAGGGAAATAGGACATATTAACGTTGATATTAAATTTGTAATGCAGTGAAGGAGCTACAATAGATATGGAAAAGTATATATATTCTGGCTCAGAATGATCCCTTGAGTCTGAGTCTGAGATTTAGCCCTGTCCGTCCGTCTGTCTGTCTGTCTGTCTGTCTGTCTGTCTGTCTCTCTGCGGAAATCACGATTACAAGAGAACGAATGAAGCTATGATCATGAAATTTGGTGTGAATGTTTCATATTACAATAGGCTGGTTGGTATTGAAAATGGGCGAAATCGGACAACTTCCACGCCCACTTTTGGTATCTAATGTGAATTAAATCGCGTTTAGAGCTCAACTTATCAGCGCCGAGAACGAACGTAAAGGTGAAATTGTATATCCGAGTCTACTATCTAATTTGAAAATATAATCAAAAAAATGGGTGTGGTCCGCCCACTAGAGACAAAATTCATATTAGCGTACAGGCATAAAAATAAAGATATTGACATGAAATTTGGCACAAATATTACCTGTCATCATAGGATGGGTGGTGTTGAGAATGGGCGGAATCAGGAAGCTGCCACGGCCACGCCTCAATAAGAACTGTTTCACAAAAAATTAGTGTTGAAAAGAACAAATAAAGCATAAAAGTAAGTATGTTAGCAGCCATATCAATCAGAAAATGTGTGATGCACAAATGAATAAATAAGGTTTGTAAATGAGCAAATTAGAATAAGATTGTTAATTCTTGACGCTCTTTTCATGTTTTATCTTTACTTTAATTTTACTGCTTTTGTGTGTTCTTTTCTTATTTATAAAAAATATTTTATCTTATTTTCTTATTTACAAGAAAACCTACAATTAAGACTAGTAAGAACGTTATCTTCGGCCTGGCCGAAGCTTATATATCCTATTCCCGAATCATATGATAACAACGTTCAAATAAAATGCCGGCGGCTTATTTAAATATATTATATATTTATATTTAAATTATTATATTTACATTTATACCCAGCCTGTGATGACAAGGAACATTTGTACCAAATTCCATGCTTTATTTGTTCATTTCAACGCTCATTTTTTGTGAAAGAGTTCTAATTGAGGCGTGGGCGTGGCAGTTTTCTGATTTCACCCATTTTCAGCACCACCCCTTTAAAAAGATGATTTCGGATTTGTTATGATTTTGATACAAGCAAAATTTTTTTGCAAATTATGCAGACGTTCTATTTCATTCCGTTACCGAGGACATATTGCCTCCTCATATTATTACAAATTTTCGAATACTCTGCCCTCGTGTACGCGATCGTAATGAATGAATGATTGATTGAATGAATGAATGAATGGATGTAGAAAGTGCAATTGAATTTATATCAAATGAAATTCAATAGAAATTTTGACAGTCTGTTCAACCTTCCTTTTCAACTCATTGCATTACGTGACTGATTCCAAATTCTCGACAGTTCTGCTTCGAATTGCTGTTAGTTTGATTAGCTGGTAAACACACATTGATTAAATGGCATAGTCATTCACTGAGGGTAGTCCAAACGTATGTCAGTCCACCAACTGAATGGCGGTACCGGTGAAAAACCCAAAATGTCGTTGATATAGTTAATCAATATATCCTTTTCCGATTTCTCCTTTTAACCATCTTTTCATGTTTTTAGATCACTTATAGTCTTATAGTCATCCCTTTCACTGATAGTTTGGGTAGAATT